>PVJS01032115.1:0-22978 GCA_004027185.1 Glis glis | reverse complement strand
AAAAAAAAAAAAAAAAAAAAAAAAAAAGAAAACAAGGCCACATCAGGCTTAAGTCTGACTGGTTTCCATCCTTATGTGCAACAGGGGCAACTCTGAAAATTTCCCTCCTCAGGAAAATACTGAAAATAACACCTTCTTTATAAGATTAAATGAGGGGAGGGAGGTACCTAGCACATGGTGGGTGCTCTCTAAATGCTAGTCTCTTCTTCCATAGGACTATGTGCTGGGACACATGGTTAGTTCTTTATACTTCACAAAGAGGAGCTGATGAGGTCATTGCAATGCCACTCAGCCTCGAGCTCACACCAGTCATGTCACTCCACTGTGCAGCGACTGGTTATCCCTCCCTGTTGAAACCTGCCAACAGCAGAGTGCCAGCAACTACGACACAGAGAGCCAGGGGAGATCACACCTCCTCTGTTAGTCAGCTTTGCATCACTATGACCAAAATAACTGACCAGGACAAATTCAAGGAGGAAAGGTTTATTTGGCTCATAGTTTCAGAGGTTCAGTCAACGGTTGGCCTGCAACAAGACAAAAGCATCGTGGCATTGGGACGTGGTGGAGGAAAGCTGCTCAGTTCACGGCAGCTGGGAAGCAGAAGGAGAGAGAAGGGGCCTGAGACAAATATAGCCCTCCAGGCCATGTCCCCGCGACCCACTTCCTCCAGCCGTGCCCTCCTCTGAATCTCGCTGTACTGTGGACCATGTTTCCAACACATGAGCCTTGTGAGGGACCCTCCAGGTCCAAACCATAATACTTCCCAAAAGGGGCCTTTCTAAAAAAAAAAAAAATGTTGCCTGTCCATGGACTCCTCAAGGACAAATTGCAGATAAAAAGTATCTAAATAGCTAAAAGCATGTGACAAAATATAAAACTTCATTATTACAATGTGTAAATTAAAGGAAGATACTTCCTTTTTCAAAGTAGTAAATATGCTTAAATTACCAAATGCTGACAAAGATGAAGTAAAATAATCACTCTCATCAATTACTTGGGGAAATAAAGAAAAGCAAATAGGACTGTGTTTGTGTGGGTCTTTAGGCAAGCAGATGCTAAAGCTGGATTAAACACACAAGAATTTTATGAGAGGAAGTGTTCTGTGTGAGAGAAAGTGGAGAGGGAGCTGCAGAAGGCTGAGAGCTGTCTGAGCCTAGTGAATTCTGTCACTGAGAGAAGGGGAAGGTGGAAGGTGGAGTAGGAGCACCCTAGACAGCCTGGCAGCCCAAGCAGGGCTAGGCAAGGCATAGGGGGAGCCCTGCAGCCAGGGGCAGCCATCAGATGATCCTGTGTCTCCCAGGAACCGACCTCCTCAATATCCATGTTAGGTCACCGGCTTGGAGCAGCCTGTGGGAAATGTGGCCTGGTTAGCCACTAGGTCAATTATGCACTTGGTGTCTGAGGACTGTGGAGCAAATCCTTGCAGCCACCCAGTCACTTTTTGAAAAACAAATTTGGCAAGGCATATTAAAAGGTTTAAAAATAATTTTATTTTATCTTATTTATCTTATTTTATTTTATAAATACCTACTTATTTTATCTAATAAGTCTACCTCTTGAAAAATATATCCTAAGGAAATATCCTAAAATGGGAAAAATAACTTGAGTTACAAAGCTGTACATTAAAAGTATTTTAATAGCAAAAAAATTTGGAATCTTAACTTCACTTGCAGTTAATTATGTGTATTTTCACTCTGTCCATCTCACTCATTTCCTTCAACCACCCACCCCTGGAGGCCTTCAAGTACGTGAGTTCTGCTACAATGATCACAGCAATATTTAAAAAAAAAAAAAAAACATAGGAGCAGGAGTGGTGCACACACCTGTAATCCCAGTACTTGGGAAGCTGAGACAGAAGGGTTGCAGGTTTGAAGACAGCCTCAGCAACCTAGCAAGACCCTGTTTCCAAACAAAATATAAAAAGGTCTGGGAGTGTAGCTCGGAGGTAGAATGCCCCTGGGTTCACTATCCAGTAATATACACACACACGCACACACACACACACACACACACGCACACGCACGCACACACACAGCCACTGATAGCCAGGCACGGTGGTGCACATCTGTAATCCCCATACTTGAGAGGCTGAGACAGGAAGATAGCAGGTTTGAGGTCAGCCTCAACCACTTAGTGAGACCCTCAACAACTTAGTGAGACCCTGTTTCAAAATAAAAAAGAAAATAGGGCTGGGATATAGCTTGGAGGTAGAATGCCCCTAAGTTCAATCCCCAGTAACACACACACACACACACACACACACACACACACACACACACACAAAACCCATTGATTAACAAACCTTGGACCTACTGAACTTCACTCTGGTACTTAAGGAATGTTCAGTATGTTCAATATCTTCATCTGGGTGATGGTTCCCAAGGTTGTACTCTTAACATAAACCTCACCAAATGTACATTTAGGATTAAATCACTTCCTTCCCTTTACTAGATGAGTTTTAATCTGAGAAGAAGGAACAAGAGCAGTCAAAGGACATAGCTGCTTAATGTAAGAGACTGCAACCCTAGGTGTCACGATCCCCTTCACGTCTTAACTCCAAGCTCACAGCGACCACAGGCTGTGACCACACAGGCCTCCACCAGGCTATAGAGACAAACTAGCCAACCAGACTCTCACTGTGAAGGGCCACTGCCCACCCGGCCTCTTGCTCCTCCCCTCTGTCCTGGTCTCCCCACTCAGCATGACCGTTTTCTTCTTTCAACTTTACCCTCCGCTGCCACCCATACCTTAGTCCTGCCACTCTTACTAGCACTGTTTGTTCCAAATCCAAACAAACAGACACCCACCACTACTATCTTCACCATTTTGTGGAACCTTAGTATCTAGCTGTCCTTGCCTTTGTCATTTTTAAAACTTTTTTTTTTTTTTTGCGGTACCGGGCATTGAACCCGGGGCGTTCTACCTCCGAGCTACACCCCCGGCCCTATTTTTTATACTTTATTTTGAAACCGGGTCTCACGAAGTTGTGGAGGGCCTCACTGAGGCTGGCCGTGAACCCAGATCCTCCGGTCTCCGCCTCCCAAGTACTGGGATTACAAGCGTGTTTGCTTGGGTGACATCATTGGATTTTTCCCTCCAGTAAATATAAGCATATTATAAACTAAATCTTACTCACTGTTTAAATTAATGCTGCAATCTGTCACTTGTTTGATGCATAACATCTGCCCCTGAGAGATGACAAAACCGATCTGAATCCAAACAAGATCAAAATGTCACACAACCACAGTGCGCATGCGTGCTCTGTGGCCCCTGCCAGGACAAAGTGCAATTCTGGATGCAGATATCCAGCATTGTAACCTGGAAACGAATGTACGTTGGAGTAACTAATTCATAAATCAGGGGTTTACATTCCTTTGCGCTGGCTGGAAGGCCTGCCCTTAGACTGTGCATTCAACAAATACTTATTGAGTAAATATTGTGGTCTACTTCCCAACATCCTTCTTCCATACTAACAGAATTTTCCTTGTATTCTGGATGGCATTATGCCTAGGCTCAAACACTAATCAATGTTGCTACACATATTTGTAGCAACTTTGCCAGACACTAAATATCCCAATCTCCCTTCGCAGCTAGAAATGGCTATGGGGCCAATGCAATAGTCGATCTGGCGTGTTCCCCAAAGACCCGTGAATTGGAGGCTCTGTCACCAGTTTGCTGCTATTCGGCAGCAGCGGAAACTTTAGGAGGTGGGACTAGGGGGAGGTTTAGGTCATCAGGGTGTGCCCTCAATGTAGATGTGGGACACTGGTGTTTCTCCCCACCCCCCGCCTCTCACATCCCAGCCAGGAGGTGAATGGTTTTACTATACCATGCACTCCCCACCATCATATGCTGAAACCCCCCACCCCAAGTAGACACCCAAAAGCAATGGGTCAAACCCACCATGAATTAAAACCTCCAAAATTGTGATTCAACCCTTTTCTCTGTAAGTTGATTATCTCCAGTATTTGCTACAGTAACAGAATGCTGACTAACACACTAACTTATGACCAAAAAGATGAAAGGGCAAGTTTACCAACGGGCTTCTAAGGTTTTACTTCCCTGAAAAAAAAAGGAAGGATGGATGCAATGGTCATCATCCTTTCTTCTTTTTCATTAATGCAGATGTAATCTATGGAGCTACGGCAGCAATCTCTAGACCATGAGGCAACAAGCAAGAGGATGAAAGGTCATCACTTTGAAGATGGCCGAGAGAAGGTGAGACATGTCCTGAGATCAGAAGCACAGGATTACACTGGGAGCCTTGGGCGTGTTGAGGGCCTAAGCAGTGTTAACTGGGCAGTAAAACAGAAAACCAAAGAAAAGCGAATACTAGGAGTCACAAGGTGTATTGAGTGCAGGTAAGGGTAGTATTAATTTAAAGCAGAGCTACACACTCATCAAATTTGGTAACAGTGTAAATTGCCATAATGGTTTTTGGAGAGCAATTTAGCATTATCTATCAGCATTTAAAATACACAGATCCTTTAAACTTGCAATTCCACTACTGGGAAATTATCTTACAGAAAAATGCAGGTGCAGAAAGATATATACACAAGGTTATTTATTACAGCATTGTTTGAAGTAGCAAAAGATTAGAAGCAAGCCACATATAAAATTAGGAAATAAAGTACATATGTTCATACAATGAAATAATATGCAGCTAATCAAGAAAGAATAAATTAGTATACATGTAATGACATGGAAAAGATGCCCATAAGATATTCTTTTTTTTTTTTTGTACTGGGGATTAAACCCAGGAGCATTCTACCTCCAAGCTACACCTCCAGCCCTTTTAATTTCTTACTTTGAAACAGGGTCTCCCTAAGTTGCTGAGACTGGCCTCGAACCTGCAATCCTCCTGTCTCAGCCTCCCAAGTACTAGGATTATAGGCATGCACCAGGAGATACTCTTTTTGTGTGTGTGTGTGGTACTGGGGATTGAACCCAGGGGCATTCTACCTCTGAGCTACACCCACAGCCCTATTTTTTTATTCTTTATTTTTGAAACAGGGTCTCACTAAGTTGCGGAGGGCCTCACTAAGTAGCTGAGGCTGGCCGCGAACCTGTGATCCTCCTGTCTCAGCCTCCCAAGTACTGGGATTACAAGCATGCACCACCATGCCTGGCTAAGGAGATACTCTTAAGGGGAAAAAAAAAAAAATATATATATATATATATAATATGTACTTTGTAAAAACATAAGTTTAAAATGCTACATGTGAATGTTAGAATATGTATAGGAGAGAGTCTGAAAGAGAAGAGCCAAACAAATGAAATAGATGTTTTCTAGCAACTATTTTTGGTACAGCAACGATAACCCAAAGCCGACAATAGGAATAAGTCAAGGCTGAGGCTCAGCATGAGTGGCCAGTGGATAGAAAACTGCAGATTTAAAGTAGCTCCCAAACAACAAACCTTCCAGACAAGTTTTGGTAGGGGAAGCAAGTGAACACCAGCGCATAATAGAGAGGGAGAAAAGAGAGGCATCAGAGACTCCAGTCATTATTAAGATAAAGAGCAGGGTGTGTGCAAAAACAGGATCCTCAGAGGTTTCTGCTGAGAACCAATAAGATTTTCAAATATATTAAAGCACTGTGCAGGGCATGGTGGCGCATGCCTGTAATCTTAGTACTGGGAGGCTGAGACAGGAGGATCACAGGTTAAAGGCTAGCCTCAGCAACTTAGCAAGACCCTGTTTCAAAATTAAAAAAAAACAAAACCTAGGGCTGGAAGTAGCTAAGAGGTAGAATGCCCCTGGGTTCAATCCCCAGTACCCCTTCCTCCCCAACACACACATGAAGATAAAGATGAAGAAAGGGTTCTGGGAACATTATCTGAATCTACAAAAGAGATCAAACTCTGAGTTTGATTCCCTGGAGCTCTTGGAGGGAACATTCCTGTGGTGGCTGGAGGGACAGAGTTGTGATGTCATGAGTTCTTCCTCCAATGTGCACTGCAGACTGTGCACTGGAACTTGAGGCTGGTTTCCTGGTCACCCCATAGGGCCCAGTCCACTTCCATAGGTGTTTCTACCTCTTTCTCTCCTCCACTACAAGATACCATGTTCTTAAAATTTGTTACCTTGGTAGCCGGGCGTGGTGGCGCACGCTTGTAATCCCAGTACTAGGGAGGCGGAGACCGGAGGATCCAGGTTCGCAGCCAGCCTCAGCTACTTAGTGATGCCCTCCACAACTTAGTGAGACCCGGTTTCAAAATAAAGGATAAAAAATAGGGCCGGGGGTGTAGCTCAGAGGTAGAACGCCCCTGGGTTCAATCCCCGGCACCGCAAAAAAAAAAAAAAATTTTGTTACCTCGGCCTTTGCCCCCAAACAACATATAGTTTCATTTGAGGGTTTCTAAGGGACTTTATTGCTAAGAATTTCAGAGGATAATAAAATAACAAATGCTGCTGATCTTTATTGTTAGTCAATAGAATGAGCCCATTCCACCTTTACAGTCATACCACTATACACATTAACACATCTCTCTTAGATCTTGATTATGAGCTCAGCCTCTAAGTGCCAACCTGTTCATCTTTTTATTGCTGGCCAGGTTTCTAAATTCCCCTTCCTACCATCGTTTCTCCAGTTTTAGCTCCTTTGCTTTGAGGTACAACATGAGTACCAATGAGGAGTATTATCTTAGATAGACCCATTCTATTTCAGAGCAAGCTTCAGACCTGTCCCTCCCATCTCAGTTTCTTCTTAATTCACTCAAAACCATTTCCTAGCTAAGGTCATTGAAGCTGAGAAAAGTACAGTGAGTCACCAATTTGAATGCAGAGGTTTTCGAGAATAAAATCGAGGGGCTGGACACAGACGTGATTCTGGAAGTCAGCTGACAGCAGTGATGAGCTTAAGGGAACGCTGGTCAACTCAGAAGAGATGTGGCTCAGGACGTGGGCTCGCCGTGGCAGACAGAAGCCCTCCCCACCGCTGGAGTATGTAAGGAAATGACCTCAGATGATGAGGTTTTGAGGAAGATGATATCAAAAAGTGGGAACCAAGGGTATCTATCGGAGTTTTTAGTTGCAATACATATTAGTCAACTCTTATTAATGAATATAGGAAAGGAATTTATTAAAAGAAAATTGGTGACTCACATAATCTCCTGCAGGGCCAGAGAACTTGACTTGGAAGCCATGCTGCCAGGAACAGTGTCCTCCATCGCACCACACAGAACAGGTCGCCAGGACATCAGTATCTCCCCTGCTGGACATGTCCCTTCCTCACACTTCCAACACCTAACCTTCCAGCCATCACTGCGGGAATTGCCACAACAACAACAGGGACAGTCGCCAGGGACACCACCCGCCCCTGGAACCTGCTGCCTAGCTCCACCTCCTAGGTTCCCTGAAGAATATTTGCAAAATGTTCCCAAGAAGTTAGCGATGTACCCCACCATGGCGCTAATGGTCAATAAGCTTCTCCTTTAGAACTCTAATTCCCCTTAAAATACCACATCCTAGAGCCTCTGACTCACAAAATTTTGTGTGGGCCCTGTGCATCTGTCATTCTTAAAGTCTCCCAAGTTGTTCTGGGGTAAAATCAGGATCACAAAGCTGGGCTGAATCTTCCGACTTCCTGGTAGGAGAGGATAATTTGAATAACATAGTCAGGATTTTGCCCTCTTCACACTAAGCGAGGCTGGCAAAGGAAGAAGAGGATTTCCCCTCAACTTTTTGTTTATTTGTTTGGTTGTTTTGTACTGGGAATTAAACCCAGGGATGTTCTACCTCTGAAGCATACCCCCAGTCCTATTTATTTTTTATTTTGAAACAGGGTCTCACTAAATTGCTGAGCATCTCACTAAACTGCTGAGACTGGCCTCAAACCTGCAATCCTCCTATCTCAGCCTCCCAAGTACTCGGATTATAGGTGTGTGTCACCACACCCAGCTTCACCTCAACTTTTACTTATACAAAATTTTAGTTATATATAAAAGTTGGAAGAATGCATACCATAAACACACATATGCTTTCCTGCCAGATGCAGTGATTGCTAACATTTTTATGTAACCATATTTGCCTTATTTATATACATATATACATACACACGCATGCATGCATATAGACAGATCAATATACTGCTAAGCCATTTAAAATAATTTGCAAGTCGGGCGTGGTGGCGCACGCTTGTAATCCCAGTACTTGGGATGCTGAGACCAGAGGATCTGGTTCACAGCCAGCCTCAGCTACTTAGTGAGGCCCTCTGCAACTTAGTGAGACCCTGTTTCAAAATAAAGAATAAAAAATAGGGCTGGGGGTATGGCTCAGAAGTAGAATGCCACCGGGTTCAATCCCCGGTACCGCAATAAATAAATAAATAAATAAATAAATAAATAAATAAATTGCAGACAGTGTGATGTTTCTTCACTCCTGAGTACTTTAGCATGAATTTCCTAAAAATAAAAACCTTCTATATGACCATAATATCAGAATCATACTATATCTGTCTGAGTCTAATCAGGAGGCAGAAACCACACAGTTATTTAGAGGGGAGATGTTATATGAAGAATTATTAAGATACAATAGGATGGCATCTACAAAGCTGTAAAGAGAACTCTGATGAGCATGCTAGAACAGAGAGGGACTCCCCAAGGAAGGACCAACTTGGAAAAGGGGCTCCAACACAGCGGGAATAGAGAAGGTACAACTTGCATCAGATGGATGGTGGAGAGGCTGGCTGGGTCTCGCAGGCCACACCTATAGTCTGCAGTCACAGAGCAAGCAGGAAACCGCCCCCAGGGGGCTCCAAGAGCCAAGGCTGGAGGGACGCAGTGCAGAGGTCAGAGCTCCTTTGCAGGCACCAGGTCTGAAGCAGAGTCACATCACGGTGGTCACTAGTGTGGACGGGACCTGCAAGGTCAGAAGGAGATTACCCTCTGGGCATGCAGCTGAGGCAGTGTCGTGTCCCACCAGATGTCCCCAGATTCACGCACTGCCGACCAACTGGACAGCTGCAGCCAACAAGAAACACAACCCTCCAAAACCCGGAAGAGAAGCAATGTCTCTCCTGCGCCCTCTATTGACAAAGTTTAGCATCGCGCTTGCCACAGAGAAGTACTGCGGAGTCCAGTCCATTTGTGCAGAGCAGCGCTGAAGAGAGACTTGGAGGTGAGGCAGTAAGTTGTAATTGATGCACACACAATAAAATTAGTAATAACCCGCTGATAATGGATAATCCCAGCCCATATTCAAATTTCTCCAGTTGTCTCACAGATATCTTGTATACTTTTTATGTTTTTTTTAACCAGGAGCCATTCAAAGTTACAGTTTCTTTTGATTTAGAGCATCCTCTCCCAATGTTTTTTATTTTAATGGCATTGGTCTTAGAAGAAATTAAATCAGTTGCTTTACAGACTGAGTCACCTTCTAAATTTGCCTGATTGTCTGGCTGGTGGTGTTTGCTTTCTGTTTCCTGAATTCATTGTAAACTGGAAGCTGGATTTAAAGGTTAAATTAGAAGGTAGAGAGTAACTGGGATACAAGAGGGACTTTAGATAATGGAGGAGAAACCCCAGTGGAGCGAGGGAGGCGGTCCAGGGGAGGGGGATGGAGAATTAATAAAGGAAACACTTCCATTGACATTATCTACATGTGTGAGAATACCAATGCCAATCTCAGTAGCATGTATGGGGAAGGGGAGGAGTGGGGAGGAAGCAGGGGAAAGCTCACCAAGTGCTGTGTGCATGCATGTCACTCTCACTCTGAACTACATTATGATGTGAGACTACAATGCACCAATAAACGTGAATTAAAATTTTTTTAAAAGAAGAAGCTGGATGTGGTAGCATACACCTGTAATCCCAGTACTTGGGAGGCTGAGACAGGAGGACCTCAGGTTTGAGAACAGCCTCAACAATGTAGCAAGACTCTCAGCAACCTAGCAAGACCCTGTTTCAAAACAAAAAATAAAAAATAGGGCTGGGGGCATAGCTCAGAGGTAGAATGCCCAAGGGTTCAATCCTCAGTACCCCCAAAAAATAAAATAATAATAATAATAATAATAATAATAATAAACGGTTCAGTTAGAGTCAGATGAAATGTGTTTCAACAAGAATATCTCATGAGCAACACTGGACTTCATATTGCATCACATTAGGGACATAGAGTATTGGTTTCCCACTATTAAGGCCAGAAACTTAAGCTTGTGGTTCAAGCAGTAATGACCAAATGTCTCCACTGTAAAGTCATTCCCTTTGCAATTTCAACACTTGGGAGGCTGAGACAGGAGGATAGCAGGTTAAAGGCCAGCCAGCGCATGGTAACTTAACAAGACCAAATTTCAAAATAAAAAATAAAATAGGGCTGGGGGTATAGTTCAGAGGTAGAATGCCCCTGGGTTCAATAGAAGGAAAGAGAGGGAGGGAGGGAAGGAGAGAAGGAGGAAGAAAGGTGACTCTGTTTAATTTATAACCAATACAGAATATCTGAGTGGCTATACAGCAAGGAGGCCACCTGGGCCACTGTATGTGAAAGTGTTGAAAAATGTAACCTGGCAAAAAAAATGAGATGCTATTTTGTATTTTCGCTCTTACAAATATTTCCTCAATAGTTTAATGACTTACGGGGGAAAATATTTTTAAACTATCTTCTCTTTTAAAATTTGAAATCCTCAACTAAAAACCTAAGAATCTGACTCTAATTGTATGTATTTATTTCCTCAGTGCTGGGATAGTTTCTACATGATTATCTTACTTAAATTTATATCTCAAAAGTTTCACAAAATATATTATATAAATAAGAAAGCAGCTTGTGTTATATAAAAGAGTATTGGACTAAGACCTGAATCCTGGTACTAAGCAGCAGTCTAGCCATGGACAAGTTACTTAACCTCCCACAGAACCAGCTTTCTCATCCCTAGAATGAAAGTAATAAAAATTCTCTAGTGTTATAGAAAGTAAGCATGGATTTTTAGGAAAAGAAAAATATAGGTCTGTAGCCTTAGGCTCCCTCATTCTATATATTTAACCTTGATAAATAAACTAAAATTCAGAGAGTTTAAATTTCCTTTTGTTAAAAGATATGACTTACAAAACTTTACTTTTTTAATGCCTTTATTACAAATTTAAAATCTGGGGAGTTCCTTTTCCCACCCAAAGAGTTCATAAATATGTTAATTTTAAATGAGCATTCTAAAACAGGAAAAGACTATATCCATACGCTTTTCCCAACTTCTAAGAGGCTAGGCAATCCTTAGGTGGCCAGGGTAACAGGGTTAGTGAAATCCCTTCAGAATTTATACTTTAATCTCTATACTTAGGAGAAGGGGAGGATAAAATTGATATAGTCCAACCAGGGAAAAACTATTCCCAAATACATTCCTGGGTGGATTCCAACATTTTGCAGTCGAGATGAGGTTGAGTTTTTCTTTCTCATTGGCCTTTTGGATAGTTCCCAGATATATTGCTATTGTGCCCTTTTCCTTTTTTCTCAAAGGTGAATAAAAAAATTCCTTTAAATATAGCATCATATTGGGATGTGACCTCCGGTATCTTAAGTTTACTGGTTCATATGTGATCGAACTTGCAATGAAAATACCCCAAGGGCATTCATATCTTGATGCCACAAGAGGAGAGGCAATAACAGACTTCAAAGAAGCGCAGCAGCACTCTGGTGCAGGACGGCCAGTTCCCAGGGCAGTTCATAAGGCTGGGGCTGCAGGTAACCCACATAAGGCATTCGTCTAATTCTGACCTGGAGCCCGTGTTCAGAGTAGAGTGCAGGCACATTAGCAAAACCACCAATGAGCAAAAAGCATGAGGAGCCTTCGTAACACACCAGAGCTCTCCACTGCTCCCAGTGAGAACCAAGTACTTATCTCATTAGTGATTTATTGCTATATGATGAATTACCCCCAAACTTAGTGGCTTATGACAGTGGTAATCATTTCTTATACTCGGTTTCTGCAGGTCAGCAAAGCTGGGTGATTTCTGGCTCAAGTCTCTAATGAGGCTGCAATCAAGATATCAGCTATGGCCATAGTCATCTGAGGGCTTGTCTGGGGCTAGAGGATCCAGTTTGTCTTCCAAAATCCAAAAGAGAATAAGGCAAAGATGCAATGTCCTCTGTGACCTTCGTGGAAGCTGTACCTGGTCACATCTGTGACATTAGAAGCAAATTACTAGATTCAGTGCACATTCAAGGGGAGATGGATTGGCCCCTCTTTAAAAGAAGGAGTGTTGATTTAATTGTGGCAAAAAGTATGTAACATAAAATTCACCATCTTAACCATTTTTAAGTGTACAGTTTAGTAGTGCCAAGCATATTCACATTATCATTCAATAGATCGCCAGAACTTTTTCATCTTGCAAAACTGAAACTACTCTACACCCATTTAAAAACTCCGCATTTGCCCCCCAGTCACTCCCGACAGCCATCATTCTGCTTTCTGCTTTCTGTTTCTATACATTTGATTTCTTTGTACCAGGGATTGAACCCAGGGGCGTTCTACCTTCACGCTACACCCCCGGCCCTAGTTTTTATCCTTTATTTTGAAACCGGGTCTCACGAAGTTGCGGAGGGCCTCACTAAGTAGCTGAGGCTGGCCGCGAACCCGGATCCTCCGGTCTCCGCCTCCCAAGTACTGGGATTACAAGCGTGCGCCACCACGCCCAGCTATACATTTGATTTCTTTGGATGTCTCATATATGTGGAATTGTGCAGCATTTGTCTTTTTTAACTGGCTTATTTCACTTAGAGCATGTGGCAGGATTTCCTTTCTTTTTAAGGCTGAGTAGTATTCCCTTGTATGTATATGCCGCATTTTGTTTGTCCATTCATCTGTTGGATATTGGGTTGTTCCCACCTCTTAGCTATTGTGAATAGTGCTGCTATGAACATACGTGTACACATATCTCTTTGAGAGACTGCTGTTGATTCTTTTGGATATATACCCAGAAGTGGCATTGCTGGATCATATAGTAGCTCTACTTTTAATTTGTGTATGTGTGTGTGTGTGTGTGTGTGTGTGTGTGTGTGTGTTACTGGGTATTGAACACAGAGGTATCCAAGCTATACCCCCAGCCCTATTTTTATTGTTTATTTTGAAACAGGGTCTTGCTAAATTGCTAAGGGCCTCCCTAATTTCTGAGGCTGGCTTTGAACCTATGATCCTCCTGTCTCAGCTTCTCAAGTACTGGGATTACAGGCATACCTACAATTTTTTTAGGAACCTCCACACTGCTTTTTCTAATGGTTGTAGCATTTTACATTCCTACCACAGTGCACGCATGTTTCAATTTCTCCTTGCCAATACTTGTTATTTACTATTTGCTTGTTTGTTTTGATAGTGGCTACTATACTGGAGATAAGATGACTTTCCATTGTAATTTTGATTTGTACATCTCTAATAATTAATGAGGTTGAACATCTTTTCATGTTTATTGTCCATCTTTATATTATCTTTGGAGAAATGTCTGTCCAAGTCCCTTGCCCATTTTTTTTTTTTTGAGGTACCAGGGATTGAACACAGGGGCGTTCTACCTCCACGCTACACCCCCGGCCCTATTTTTTATACTTTATTTTGAAACTGGTCTCACGAAGTTGTGGAGGGCCTCACTAAGCAGAGAGAGAGACAGAGACAGAGACAGAGATAGAGACAGAGACAGAGACAGGGAGAGAGCGAGCTGAGGCTGGCCGCAAACCCGGATCCTCCAGTCTTCGCCTCCCAAAGTACTGGGATTACAAGCATGCGCCACCACACCCGGCCCCTTGCCCATTTTTTAATTGGATTGTTGTTGTTGTTGTTGTTGTTGAGCTATGGAGGCATATTTGTAAGCCATAATACCACTCTTGAAATTTGTTGTAAGAACTAAAAAATTCACGTATGCAGATCACACTGCCTGACACATAGTAATCACTTGAGAAATATTGCTTGTCCTCCCAGAGTTGTTATGTTAAGCAATATTATGTTAACAATATATGTAAATGATAATAATAATAATATATGTAAAGCTGCCTTAAAAATTATAAAGTACTATGCCTATAATCCCAGTCCTTGGGAGGCTGAGACAGGAAGCTGGCAGGTTTAAGGCCAGCACGTAGTAACTTAGCCTTGATTCATAATAAAAAATTAAAAGGGCTAGGAGTGTAGCTCAGAGGTAGAATGCCCCTGTGTTCAATCCCTTGTATCACAAAAATAAAAATAAATAAATAAGTGCTATGAAAATATGAGTTAATAGTACAAATCTGTATGCAAAGTATTTTAATGTTTTTCTCAGGTTTTCCACATTTAAACATATAAACCTTTTCATCTTTAGACTTCATTCTGTTTTTTAACTATAATCCCCTTTTCCCCATTTTATTTCAAGTCTTATCAAGAAAATAGCAGCAAAAATAGAATGAGTAAAGGAGTATGAACAATAACTAATTTCACTAAAGCAAAGTCAGAATAAGGTCTACTGAAAAGTAAAATAAAATGCAAAGAAAAGCTGCAACAGATTACACTATTGAAAAATCCTTGGAGAAACCGAACTGCTGTTCCTTCAGAGAATATGAGTGATGTTGAAAGATTAATAACGTTTGGATAACATTAATTACAGTGATGTTATAAACTCTGGTATTCCAGTTGCCATAACAACCCGCTATATGTTGGTTTTCTAATGACATTTCGAACAAGTGCTGAAGCAAGTCGCATCACTTCAGAACTTAGATCGCTGTCACTCAGAGGTTTTTAAATTGAATTGTTTTGTTCTTAAAGAGTCAGAATATGTCACTGTCATCAAAAAATATTCTCAAAATTACAGGGAGGAAATGATACACATTTCTATACAATTACGGAGTACTCAAGAAAAAAGAAATACATTTTGTTTTTAATACAAAATTAACCGACATTTTTATAGAGAATAGTAGGGGGAAAAAGAGAAGGAAAGGGGAAAGATTATGCTTCATACTTCTTAGAAGACTGTTCCCTCGGAATTACTTGACAATACAATTCTTTCTAGAAGAGCTTATTTTTATTAGTTCTTTTCTCCTCTCTCCATTCTCTCTTTTCTTTTCGCCTCCCTCTTCCTTTCATTGTCTTCTTTTTTTTATCCCCCCTCCCATGAATTCTTAGAAGCAGTGATTCCAACCAACATCTTGAAGTGAATGGGATGAGGTCCTTCCTTCCCACTCTCATCCCTCTACTGACCAGCCCACTCCCTTCTTGCAGGCACTGCCCAGTGGTATTATGAAAGATCACTGGCCACTGGCTTATATTATACAGGATTCTAATATTCCCAGAAGAATATGTTAAGTACATATCGTGTCACTGACAAGAAGCAGAACATGATAGTTATAGACACTATCCTTAAGTTCTTGCTCATCCCACAATATACTCTTATTTTGCTCCTACTGTCTGGGGTCGCCCCTCCCCAGCCACCCGGAAATATGAATCATTGATTGAATCAGAGGGCAGCACAGAACCAACTCATTCATAGCAAGTGAGTTGTAAATTGGGCAATGAGATATTCATTCTTTCTCTTTCTCCTTCTTTCTCTCTTGTCTCTTCCTCTCTACAAATTGAGATAAGGTGAAAGCCAGCCATTTGCAATGGTATTTAAAGCAGAATGGTGGTGTTCTGTGCCAAACCCTATGCTACAGAATTCTGAAGGGAGGGCGCCACTGCCTCCAGCTCCCTCAGCCCCCAGCAGCATCTCAGTCAGTACAGTGCATCCCAGCCAGGGGAGGCAGTATCATTCCATATACAGCGCGCCCCACACTGTAAACCCTGATCCTGATACAATGCCCTCTTAAGGAAGCCCCGGTCGCCCCTTGTCCAGGTACGCCATTGGCACCCTTTCAACACGCTTCCCTCCCTTCTTTTCTCTATTTTTAGAACTCCCTCCACCCCATCCAGATTTATACCAGGGCTTTTGTCCTGCTCTTCCAAAGCTCCCACTGTAGCCAATTACTCAAAGCCTTCCCAGGGACTGGCAAAGCGAGCTCATCAACCCAGCCCAGGTTTCTACTGACCCAGAACCACTGAGGACCAGGGCTGTGGCTCAGAAAGCAGCAGGCAGGGAATGAGGTGACTTCCACAATAATGACATCGGCTGGAACTGACAACACACGATCATAAGCATTCAACTCGTTCTTCACCCCGGGGGAAGCAGTTGTGCGGACTTCCTGCTACTTTGAACCTGACTTTGCAGGGACAGACATGCCTGTTATCTCCTGTTTGCCACCCCTGCAGTCCCTCTCCACCCTTCTCACCTGCTCTCTGACTGGGGACACTGACCTGGATGGGTTTCATCAATGGACTCCCTTGCGCTCTGACCTCCAGTTGAGTTCTGCCAATTAGGGACATCTGACAGGATGGAGGGAGGGAGGAGGAGCTGGGGTCATTATGTCTCTGGCTCCTTCCCTGCAGGACCTCCCTGCAGTCATCTCTGCAGGATTCTGTCATCCAGACTGCAGAAGCCGATCCCTCCCCATGTCTTTTCCAGCCCAGTTGCCCTGCACTATCCTTTATGGATTCCTCACACACTGGCCAGGACTGTGTAAATAGCCCCCTTATTAATCCTCTTTAAATTATTCCAATGTGAATGGACCATCAGTTTCCTGCTGGGATCCTGATACAAGAGTCCCTAAGTAGTTTGGTCTACTGGTCTCCCCTTCCTACCTAGGATGGCCTTGGGCTCCATCCTACACTCGCCCCCAGCCCCCCACCCCCGCCAAGGATGGTCTACAGGAAACCACATCAACATAACTGCAAGATTCTCCCTCCATGCCTGAACAAAAAGAGAAGTGATAGGAGTAAGATGGGCTGAGTGATGGAAATAAGGCTCAGTGTGGCCACTGAAGACCTTGTGGCCTCCACACAGGTGGCGGGCAGAGTTAAAGAGGGCGGCCCTGGCTGGCAGGTTCCCAAACAGAAGGGTGTGAACTGAGCTGAAAAACTTAAGAATAGCCAGGTGTGGTGGCACACGCTTGTAATCCCAGGACTTGGGAGGCTGAGACAGGAGGGTCGCAGGTTCGCGGCCAGCCTCAGCTACTTAGTGAGGCCCTGTTTCAAAATAAAGAATAAAAATTAGGGCTGGGGTGTAACTTAGGGGTAAAATGGCCCTGGGTTCAATCTCCAGTATAAAAAAAAAAAAAAAGTTCAGGGCTGCTGTTGGGGAAAGCCAAAGACTCTGCACAGGTCCGGGCTGGCACAGGCAGGGGATGCTTGTCAGGAGGCCGTGGCTGACTGGGGACCAGGCCAGGGCTGGGAGGCTGTGCATCAAGAAGCAAAGCGATGATCAGGTAGGAAGGGGAGACCAGGTAGACCGAGCCCTATAAACGGGAACTTCAACACAGACTGCCAGAGCTGGGAAGGGATTTATATTTAAGTTATTTTAATTTTAGATGAGGATCATTAAACTGTAGACACAGGGGTGTAAGTGATAGAACAAGGACAAATACCCAGAACTTCTCTCTTTTAGACCAATGACTTATCCATAAGACCCCTGCCTCAATGAGGACATTGTTGATAAGATTTAGATGAAAACAAAATGTCATGACCTTGATATTTTGACTTTAAGTACATTTCAAACTGGTCACCAGAAAAAAAAAATAACCGTAGTAGAAATAATCAACACAGACTCAAATGTAAAGTAGCTAAAATTATATATATTAAATTTAGTATTGACAAAAAAACTGACTGAAGAATCTTATTATGTTGGTAATTCTCAAAAACTACAAATGTGGACCCTTTTAAAATTTGACTTTGTAAAAATAACACAAAATAAACCTGACAAAGGTAAAAGTTGCACACAGAAAAATTTGTTATTGACTTTTAAAAGTTGACTAAAAATAAAACCATCTTTTCAAAAATTATACCTGTAGAATGTGACCCAGGAAAATTAGACCTGGTAGAAAATGACCACAGAGAAAACTTGATGTCTCCAGAACTTAAGTTGGGAAAATTTAACATGTACATAAAAGAGGCCATAAATAATAAAATCTAAATTAGTTCAGTAAAATAAAAATACTAAAAAATATTTAACTGCATAGTAAGAAATATGATTAAAGAATTAACTCAAAAGAATCATTTCCAACTAGATATGGTGGCGCACACCTGTAATCCCAATACTTGGGAGACTGAGACAGGAGTATCAGAGGTTTAAAGTCGGCCTCAACAACTTAGTGAGACCCTCAGCAACTTAGTGAGACCCTTTTTAAAACTGAAAAATAAAATAGGGCTGAGGATATAGCTCAGAGGTAGAATGTACCTGAATTCAGTCCCCAGTACCACATACACAAAATAAAGAATCATTTCCAGAAAATAATTTCTTGATGATATTCTCAACAATGTTGGAATAATTCTGATGAAGGTGTTTGTTTTTATTCAGTAAAAATGTCCCCAGAACAACTGAGAGGAAATACCCCATGTGAGATGCCTCAGGCAGCTCCACTCTTGGGGCTTCCAGCCTTAACTCTTTGCCATATTTGAGATCTAGAAACTCCTTCTAGGGACCTACCAATTTGCCTACACCAACATTAGATGTACTTAGTAAATTATCTTAGCTGGTTGCTAAAAATCAAAGTTTACTGGAAAGCCTGAAAGTCAGAGATCCCCTTACCACCTCAAGAACTGGCACTTTAAAATCAACCTGAATGCCTCCTCACACCCATTAGGATGGGCCATAAGAAAAAAAAAAGTATTGATTAGCCAGGTGTGGTAGTGCATGCTTATAATCCCAGTATTTGGGAGGATGAGATAGGAAGATCTCAGGTTCAAGGCCAGCCTCAGCAACTTAGCTGAGATCCTGTCTCAAAATTAAAAAAACAAACAAGAGGCCTGGGGGTATAGCTCAGAGGTAGAATACCCCGGGGTTCAATCCCAGTACCCCCCCAAAAAAGCACTGGCAAGGATGTGGAGAAAATGAAACCATTTTGCACTGGCGGTAGGAATGTAAAATGATACAGACCCTATAGAAAATAGTGTAGAGGTTCCTCAAAAAATTAAAAGTAGAACTACCATATGATCCAGAAATCCTGCTACTGGGTATAGCAGCACTATTCACAACAACCAAGAGGTGGCAGCAACCCAAATAGCCATCAACAGACAAACAGATAAATGAAATGTGGTATATATCATGGAAAATTATTCAGCCTTAAAAAGGAAGGCAACCAGCACTATTTGGAGTGCCTTCCACATCTTGGACTTCCTGGCAAACTCTTACTTGTACCTCCTGAAAGGTTCAGGGAGGAAGGAGATGGGGAGATGGTTCAGTGGCAGTATAGGCTTTATTGGGATAAAACCAGTGAAAGATGGAGCCCGTGTCTGCTTACAGACTAGAAGTTTCTATGGATTGTTTAAGTAGAGATTCTACAGGGAGGGGGAGTGGTAGTTAGCTATCGCCAAGGGGGGTGTTAAGGGGAGATTCTAGGGGATGGGGGTGACAATTGCCAAGGGGGGTTGTTTCAACGGGGTTAACAGGACAGTGGGACTTCCCCATAAGCAGAGGGGTCTGATAAGCAAGGGGCTAATCCAGCAAGTCTTAGGCAAGGCGACAGGGACGTTTCCAGAAGCAGGGGAAGGGTGCACTGAGCAAGACTTGGGAATTCCTGGTCAAGATGGGGTCACTTTTGTTGGAGACCCTAACACCTCCCAACCCTGCTCAGGCCTCGCTTCCAGGTGAAGCCCTTGCTGAGCCCACTCTTCCAGCCAGACTTCCTCAGTGTCTCCTCTGCAGCACTTACTTCAGTTAGACTCTTCTGTGGCAAGGACTAGAGCCTGTCTCGGGCGACCTCAGACAATGCGGGGAATGAAGACAGGTAGGCAACGAGGAAGCACAGGCATTGCCTGAGCAGTTACACAGTCGGCTTCGGTGGCCTGGAACTTCCCGAAGGAAGTAGCAGTAACTTGGCTCTGAGAAGAGGGACCTTGGGCCCTATGTTCCTATGATGGTGCCGTGCTCACAATCCACTCCTCGTTCTCTAACTCTCTGCCTCTGCAGAAAGAAGTAGGCAGATAGGGCTGGAGGGCCACCGTAGAAAAACTTCATTTCCTGAGAGGCAACAGATGCTAACTAACTTCCAAAATTCCTGAAAAGTGATAATGAGATCAAAAGCCTCCTGAAAGTGACCAGAGCTTCACAAAACTCCAGTTGTTCCTGCTGATAAACAATCCCAGGAGATTTCCCGGAGAGTCCAGGAAACAGCATCTGGAACCCCAACCAAGAGAAGGACACTATGCAAATACACTATGCAAATCCCAGGAAACTGCCTCTGAGACCCCAACTGGAAAAGGACACTCAAGTATTTAAACCCCTAGACCAGCCACTCTATTCGGTTTTTCCCACTCAGGAACCCCTCCCTTTTGGGAGCTTTCCTCTCTCTCTCTCTCTCTCTCTCTCTCTCTCTCTCTCTCTTGCAGGTTGTGTTGGCTTTGAGAGAAGGCGGTGTGTAATTGATGGCACTCTACCTGGGCAACTCTTAAATAGTGAACAGAAGGACTCCACTGGACATCAAAGTCGACCGAGGCCCCAAGGGGTGACCTGTACCTCTTTGGCAGATCACATGGACTTTTGATGGCGTGTGGCTTGGGCTACTCCCAAGAAGTGTCCAGAAGGCAGCTGCCAGACTCCAGGGTCCCCATTGCCCACAAAGGTGTTCTGCCTCTTTTTCCCTTCCCCATTTTCTTTACAATAAACTCCCTACTCCCCTTTCTGTTGTCTGCGAGCATCATTCTTTGTACTTCATAGACAAGAACCCTAGAAAGGAAACATCCGTCCATTTCACTTCCACGTTTCTTTCTTTCCAGTTATACTCCAGTTCTGTAGAATCAGGGTTTCTCACACTGGAAACTGCCTCAGACATCACTGGTTGGATCAGTGAGTCGCTCCCCCTACTGGGCAGAATTCATATACTAAGTCTGCACAGAGCCCATTGGGAAACCCAAAGCTGATTGCCATTTGCCAAGTTACATTCCTAACCAATTCAATCATGGTCAATTGGCAGAGTCACATGACAGAAAGTGTGACAATTTATGTACAGAGGACAGCCTTTGCTATTTTGCACCAAAGACAAATTGAACATACTTCCATTATTTCATCTATCATAATATAATACAATTATTTCTTTACAGCCCAGTCCCTTACAAGGTGAGAGACCTGCAGCCAGTAACAGCATCTTCATCTCAGCACTTCCAGTGCGTAGCACAGCACCTGGTACATGGTAGGTTCTCAAAAAAGTAATTGAAATGAAAGTGGAAAAAAAGCTGAGTTTAAATTCCAGTTTTGCCATCTCTTTGCTATCAGAATTAGGGTAAATTACTTAATCTTTCTGGACCTCCTTCTATTCTTAGGTAAAAAGACATTGTGATAAATATGAAGTAAGATGTGCACATGCCTTGTACAGTTAATGTGAGTGTGTGTGTATTTAAACTCCGTCTTTGTTCATACCACTGCCATGTATTGTAATTATGTCCAAATATATCCTCTCTCCCAATCACGGGGTAAGTTTTAAGGACAGGATCTGTATCAGACTAATCTTTGCACCCCATCCCACCCCACCCCAAATATCTACACATCACAGATATTTAATATGAATAAATGGTATGGAAGGACAATGGATTTAGGAACTGTATGTGCTTAAAATCTTCATATCCTAAGCCGGGCGTGGTGACACACACTTGTAATCCCAGTACTTGGGAGGCTGAGACTGGAGGATCCGGGTTGGTGGCCAGCCTCAGCTACTTAGTGAGGCCCTCCGCAACTTAGTGAGACCCTGTTTCAAAATAAAGAATAAAATCGGACTGGTGGTATAGCTCAGAGGTAGAATGCCCTTGGGTTCAATCCCCAGTACTGCAAAAAAAGAAAATCTTCATATCCTGTTTCTTCAAGAATTCAAAACAAGTAGGAAATATGAAGCATCACAATGAATACGATGAAACCTATTTTCAATACTCTCCGTGGCTAACAATCTTCTCTAAGAGCCCAAGGATGACGGTTGACTGCGCTGCAGTTTTTCAGCGTGTGTCTCCACCTACTGTATTTACTGGAGAGCAGCGATGCGCTGGATGCGCTCGCTCCTTCTGAGAGTGAGTTTTCCAGTATCTATCCCTGGACAGTCAAAGCTCCACACTGGGCACTAGGGTATGCGCGCATGTCCCCGGGCACCACTAGAGGGCAGGCTAAGGTCTACTTCAGGCGCACATTCATGCAAGGGCAAGCAACTCTTGAGGAAAAGATAAGTCAACACACCACTTGCTGCTTAGGTTTTGTTTTGTTTTGTTTTGTTTTGTTTTGTTTTGTGTTTTGTTTTGTTTTTTGTTTTGTTGTTTTGATGTACTGGGGAATGAACCCAAAAGCATTCTACCTCTGAGCTACTCCCCAGCTCTTTTTTTTTATTTTGAAACAGGGTCTCGCTAAGTTGCTGAGGGTCTCACTGAGTTGCTGAAATTGAGCTCCAACCTGTGATCCTCCTGTTTCAGCCTCCCAAGTACTTGGATTACAGGTGTGCGCCACCACACCCAGTTTAGGTTGTTTCTAAGTGGAAACACTTGCGGGCATGTCCAGATTTGTATTTCATGTTCCCTTACCTATGTGAGCTCTCGGCTCACCTTTCCTTTTGTTTTCTATTTCCTCCTTCCAGTTCTTTCTCCTTTGGATTGTAACAAATAAGCCTTTTTCTTTTTTCCTGCCAGAGACTTAACCCACAAAAATAAATCAAGATGAGGTAACACAAATAAACACTGCATAATTTAGTTGGCGAAGTTTGGACAGCTGAGATTTCATTTGGGCTTCTTTTAAAATAAAGGATTTTTTTAAAGACTTGTTTTCCTAATTTTTCATTTTTTAGCCAGCTTGCCAAGATGGGAGGGAATTTACAGAAAGAAGAAAACAAAGCGAGACTGTGTGTGTGTGTGTGTGTGTGTGTGTGTATGAGTGTGTGTGTGTGTGTGTGTGTGTGTGTGTGTGTGTATGAGTGTGTGTTCATGGAGGGGGGAATTTGTAGAGTTGGAGGAATGAAGGACAAGCAGATGCTGAGGGGCCGGATGGT
>PVJS01032114.1:0-22979 GCA_004027185.1 Glis glis | reverse complement strand
ACATACACAAACCTATAAGACTCAATCACTATCTGGAGCATGAAAGGGAGGGAAGGGGGAGGGAATAGGGTGGGATTGGAGGGAGGGCTAAATGTGCAATGTGTGCATGTATGATGTTCATACCCTGACATATATCAAAATGTATAATTATAATTTACAATGCACCAATAAATGAACATAAAAAGTTAAAAAAAAATAGCCTACTAATAAACACCCCAGAAAAATAGGTTCCAAAAGCACACGTGGCCCTAAGTGATAAAAGTTATAAGAGATAGGGAATAAAGAGAAGACACATGGGAAATGATTCAGCCTTTGACAAATGAAATCACTTACAATGAGTTCTTGAAAAATCTAAATAATGAAGGCAAAAAAGCAACTGGAGCAAGACTAAATGGCATTCCTTCGGGGAGGGCAAAATCACCTTTATTGATATCGACATGCTAGCACGAGGCTAGGTAGTAAGAGAGTATGCCAGGAACCACTGAACACACAGATCTGTCAAAAAGATGAGTGGGCCAGGCACAGTGGTGTATGCCTGTAATCCCAGTACTTGGGAGACTGAGACAGTAGGATCACAGGTTGAAGGCTAGCCTCACCAACTTAACAAGACCTTGCTTCAAAATCAAAAATAAAAAAGGGTTGAGGGTTTCACTTGGAGGTAAAATGCCCATGGGTTCAACCCCCAATATCCAAAAACTAACAACTATTGTTATTATTTCTCTGAAGAAGATCACAGTCTAGTGAATAGCAAGTTATGTAAGTCCCAAAATTGATAGTCTTCTACAAATATTATGGAGATGGATGATTTCAGCATCTTTGGCAAAAACATGGATTCAGGCCATTCACAAAATGGTCTATTCTTTCCCTATCCGCATCCTGCTCCACAGCCAAAGCTTCAAGTAGTGGCCTGGTAGAAAAGACTGGGCAGTCCATAGTTGCTATGGTTTGGATTTAAAATATCCTCCAACACCTCATGTGTTAGATAAGGCAACCATGTGCGGAGGTGGGACATGGCTGGAGAGGATGAATTCCAGGGGGCATGGCCAGAAACAGGGTCTTTTCCCAGGCCGAGCCACTAAAGTGTCCTCCTTGTTTTCTCTCGCTCACCCTCTCTCTGCTTCCTGCGACCATGCCCTGAGCTCTACAACCACAACGGGACCTAACATGGACTGAAATAAACAATGAGCAAATAAACCTTTCTTACTGTGAAGTTGTTGCTTCTCAGGTGTTTTGGTCACAGTGTGAAAATGGGGACTAAAACAGTGGCACTGTAGCTGAAGATTACAAGTGATAGGCACTGACAATAGACTGTATGTGTGCCTATTCATAAGTTTTGTTTCTTACTTAAATTTCCTATGATTATACTTTTGTAATTGTGTTGTATTTTTAATGCTTATAGAGTAGAAAATTAGGAACCTAAGGAAAGATTTTTAAGTAACAACAAAGTTATTCATAATTTTGCCAACCAGAAGTAATTGTTGTTAATAACTTTTTTTTTCTTCTGGATAAATGGACAATATAAATGTTTTTCATTGAAACATATGACTTGTGGTTGCAGTGACTTTTCAAGCTCAACATGTAAAGGCAAGTTTTTCCTTTTAGCCACCTATGTTTTCTCTGTCCCCTAACCTCTTAACTCATTTTTTCCCTATCTGGTCCAAAGGGGATGCTCTTATTTGGTTTAAAGCAAAAGTGAAATGTTAACTAATTTCCAAAGGCATCTATCAAGAACATGACACCTGTATTGCTGATAAGTACAGAGTGATGACATGATTAACAAGAGGCGAACGCTCCTGGCACCCTGTATGAAGATGACAAGTGAGTGTCAGCAGCAGCAGACTGTGCTGACCAGCTCAGAGGGGCGGGCAGCACCCAGCAACAAAGGCAGAGACCTGGAGATGAAGTGCCAAAGCACAGAAAAGGGTTACGCCTGCAAAGACAGTAGTGATGAATTGAGCAGAAGAGTTGCCGACTTCTCCACCACAATATGAAGGAAATGACAAGTGGCCTGACATTTGGGCCTTTTCCCTCTCCCTAGACTTTCATTCATCTCTCCTTCTCAGTATCTCAGTGAGCCCACATTTGCTTTCATTTTCCTCCTGGTGGTCTCTGCACTCTCCTTATGAAACTTCAGACAAGTCCTACCCTCTTCCCACAGGTAAAGACCAAAGCAGAGAAGAAATGAATGAATTCGAAGTAAAGAAGAAACACAACAAAGCTGGAAACAGTTGACAAAAGATGCAGAAGGAAACTAATTGTCCCCTGCTCTGCTTCTAGGTAAAGGGTAATGTAAATTAAGCAAATCACTATCCCACTTCCAGGGCACACAAATGATCAGTTTCCTGAGTCCAGATTGGAAATCCTTTTATTGGCTTTTGCTAAGTCGTGATTGTCTGTACCTCCTGGAATGACCCAACTCATCAAATGCTATCATGAATACTGCTCCACTAAAAAAAAAAGAAAAAAAATGATATCTCTCTGTCAGCTTAAATTTTCTTAACAAGAACTGAATATAACAGAAGAGACCAATTAGGGATGTTTTGCATTATGCTAACCACAACAGATTAGAATACAATTCTGCTAAGGACAAGGCTAGGAGGAAAGCTGCCCTACTGCAATGGAGCTGCTGCATCTGAGGGGACTTATGTTTGGTTCTTCACAACAATGAGAGTTACAGGTACTAAAAATAAGTAGAAGCTCTCCATTATATTTGAATAGAAATGGATACGATCAATTGCTGAATTTTCTCCTTGATGTTTGGGTCTCAGAGTTTTCCACTTAAAACTACTTAAAGAGTTTCATTATTAAAATTTCTGGCGGTGGCACACGCTTGTAATCCCAGTACTCTGGGAGGCGGAGACCGGAGGATCCTGGTTCGCAGCCAGCCTCAGCTCGCTCTCTCTCTCTCTCTCTCTCTCTCCCTGTCTCTCTCTTTCTCTCTCTCTCTACATAGTGAGGCCCTCCACAACTTCATGAGACCCGGTTTCAAAATAAAGGATAAAAAATAGGGCCGGGGGTGTAGCGTGTAGGTAGAACGCCCCTGGGTTCAATCCCCGGAACCGCAAAAAAATAAAAAAATAAATAAATAAATAATAAAATTTCTGAAAGAAAAAAATAAGTTCATATCATGGTGTTAAAGTGCTTAGCCCTTCTCTTTTTTCTCATTAAAATAATTATTTTTGTTGTGATTTTTTAATAACTTGAGTTTTCCCAGGAATATTACAATGCAGTTGTATTAGAACAGATTGTTTGAATATATTGATTGTCATTTTCAAAGATTAAGAGATTCATTTCAAACAGTATATCCCAAGCTTACTGAAAGGATTGAATATATTTACCCAATATTTTATGATCTTATAAAATGGAAGAATTATTGTTTTTAAAATACTACAAAAGTGCATACAGACTGGGGACATGGAATAGGTTGTGTACTCACGGCATTTATAAAGATAAATAGCAGAAAGAACCACTCCACCACCCCTCCCTGTTTCAGTGTACGTGGTGTGTGTGCACGCAGGTGCATCATGCTGATTCACTCCTCTGGTTTATGCATTTGACCTCTTTTGGTTCCTCTTTAATATTCAAAATAATCTGTTTCATATGTTTATCACTTACTCCTTATCAGATTAATTCTTGTCAGATTCCTTTTGTGGGGCATAGTATCAAGATGGTTCAAAAGCAAAAGATCAACAAAAATCAGAGGGGAAAAATGTTTCTAGTTGATCAGTTAGTCCTTTGTACCAATGGATGTCTCATCCATGAATTCAACCAAGAACCAATAAAAAATAGGTGTGTATATGTCCTGAACACATACAAACTGTTTTGTCCTTGTGATTATTTTCTAAACAATACAGCTATGTACATAGTACTTTCATTAGGTATTATTAGTAATCCAGAAATGATTCAAGTTGTATGGGAGCATGTACCTAGGTTATCGGCAAATACTCCACCATTTCATACAAGGATTTGAGCATCCTCTGATTCTGGCATCAGCTGGAGGTCTTAGAACCAACCCCCATGGATACAGAGGGAGGTCTGTACTGTCTTGTGCAGGGCTTTCCCCATAAGCAAACCTTCCAGGATTTTCCTTTGATGTTACAAATCATACCATATGGTAAATATCACAGTTTTAATTTAGATATGGTTTTCTGTTGTAGAATTCGCTTATAGTATCATAATTATTATTTTTTACTAATTCTAAAATTAATTAATTTTCAAAAATTTATTTCAAAAATTTATTAATTTACTAAAATAAATCAATTGATCTTCCATTAATAATGTGTGATTTTTAAATAGATGTCAAGTTTTAATCACATTCATGTGACTTCTTTATGATTAGAGCACAAACTATTTTCTAGAGGGATACATATCCAATTTTCTAAGAGTGGATCAGTGGGAAAATATTATTCAAAACCAGAATCTCTTCATAAAGCCGGTCGTTCAAGGGAATACCTGATCTGCATGTTGCCAAATAGCATAATGGAAAAAGAAGAAAAATATATAAAGATACAACCATGAAAAGGTGAAATACTTTGTTTTGATGAAGGTAAAAGTCCTTAGGAACATTAACATTTTTGATAGGCTAGCTCTGTGCGTTTGTGTAGCATGCTAGAAAAGGAGAAGTTAAAAATATCTATTGTTTCCACAACATGATAAAATGCTCATCTTTGCTGCCTTACTGACACTGATCTCAGCGGGCCTCTTCTGCCACCAAAAGAATGGTTCTCTGCTGCCATTAGCACCTAAATGGCCCAGCAGCTAACCCAGAGGAGACCTTTCCTTCCAGGGTGACCGCCCCCTGCAGTGATTTGTGCCTACTGACACCAGACCAGCTAATTCGCCTTCATGACCTGTCAGCTTCCACTCAGGTCACTTTAACTCTGCCTCCTTTGTGACATGGATCTGCCTTTAAAACGGTGATAATCCAGGAGGCATTCCTCTTGGGACTCAGTTGTGATTATATAATCTGTCACAGACCCGAAGGAGTTATAAATACAGGCGGACACTGAGATTTCACCAGGGATAAGGCATCGGAAGCCCTTGTGTCAAATAACTTCCGTACTTCCCCTTAGAAGCAATTCTCTATTTTTATGCATGTACAAAAGCATACAATGAGGGCAGCACCGTTATCAAAGGAGGGTGAAGGAGCTCTTAGCCATTAGCCAAGCATAATTTTCCAAGTTATCCTCTGATGTTAAGCACTGAAATCAAAAGCACACATTTTGGAGTGAATGGTAATTGGAGCGCTAAGTGATTTGAACAGTGATAATTGGCGTGTCATTGCCCAATATAAGCAAAAGGGAATACGTAAATAGGAATAATTCTGTCCTAGTCTATACAAATTTCACATACATTAAGCAATGAAGCTACAATTACCCGGGAACTGGAGCTCCCAGCACCTCAATTACATATGTTCCCTTCAACACGGCTCCAATTTCTACTCTAAGCTCACAGTTAACTTTCTCACAATTTTCTAAACCTACATCCTTTATGCCAGCAGTTCTGTACGTGTAATGGTAAGAAAATAGTAATCTTGGCTTAAAGCCACTCACCATCTTATACTGGCCTGAAACCAACCATGCTGAAATCTGATTCTCACCTTGTCTCACACAGGAATGACTGACACAAAGTATATTCATCTACACCCACCTGCGTGCTCACCCATGGAAGGGCACCTTCCGATGCAAGCATTAATCCACACACAGATAGGGTGCCCATAAAGTAGTGCCTCCCATAGCCAGACATCTGCAATAGATTGACATATGCATGTGCAGACACACAGTCCCCTATTGATAGATGTAAAGGTAGTCACACCTTTGCACCCACGCCTGTCTTCATGCAATAGCATTGGACAAGCATAGAAGAACAGAACAAGCATAGCATTTCTCCTAATCATTTCCATAGGCCACTGCTCCCCCAAAATATTCAAAGCCAAACAAATGCCCATGGACAAGCTTCCCGTAGCCCAATATACTAGAGAACACTATGGAGTATCCCCCCCCACCACCACCACCTCTTAGAGTTTTGCGGTATGCATTGGCTAGCCCTTCACTAAAAGAACACGTAAATTAGTATCGCTCAGTACCTCCCACATTTATTTATTCTTTCCTTCTACTCCTTTTTCGCCTGAAACACTTTCAATATGTGGAAAAGGCTAAGTCGCAGATTTTATAGCTGTTATATATGGCCTAGGATGAGTAAGTGAGACAAAAGCAAAGGGAAGGAAAGAGATATACTTCTGGCTTTTCATAGCAGGTGAAGTATGGATGGAATATCCCAAGAAAACAAAATATCTATCATAAAAACAGTATTAAATCTGTTCGAAGCCCATATGTTAGTCAAGCAGTTTTTAAAACTATTCATTTTTTAAAATCTGATTCCTAAAACCCGAAGCTCTGTGGTAAAAAGCAGTTTGTTTCCAAAAAGATTTATTCTAAGATACATTGCAAAAAACTTAAATCTCAATGTACATGAACTCCAGAGACAGAGAGGGAAAAAAAAAGGCCTCTTCCAAAAAGAAAAAGAAAAACCATAAGGAAGAAAGAAAACTTGCAGCAAAGCTTCTGAGAGGTAGGTAGAGTTCTGCTGAGATGAAATGAATCCAAGAAAGAGTTTTCAGCAGTGGGGGACCCACACCCTTCTCACTAGCCCAGCTGACGGCCTGGGAGTGGCCGAGGGGTCAGGGCAATAAATCAGAAGTGTAACCAAGGCCATTCCCAATCCTGGGCCACACATACACCCAAAGACTTAAGTCAGCCATTGCGAGAGAAGAGCCCAAAATGTCTCTCTTTGAAGCCATGCATAGAAGGAAAGGACCAGAAAACTTAATGTAAAGGGTGAAAAAGAAAGGCACCAAACTACATGAAGGCTGCTGTTCTCCTTAACCTATTACAAGGTGAGCATTATTTTTAGTGTTTAGCAATATATTCCAGTTTATTATTCTCTACTTTGTACTTACAAAAGCTGCATGTGGGGAAAGAATGAATAATCAGGAAATCAGATTAAAACACGTTCCTTATCAGACCAACAGCCTGGAGCACCAGGTGTCACCTGTGGTCCCACACCCTTATCACAGATTCAGTTCTTGAATTCGACAAACTCACACTCATTAGTAACGAAAAAATATCACAAGGGGGAAAAAAGCTGACCATCATACCCACTGAGGCATTTCTCCATTTTCCATTGACAGGGTCTTGATCACAATCCTTTTGCACAGACCACTGAGCCAAAGGCTGCCGTACACCAAGAACGCGTTGAGTGACGGGGTCAGGTTATTCTATGCAGTCATGCTTCACGTCTCCAATACAAGGCTGAATCTTTAAAGTAACATGGTCTGTGGCCTTTTCCACTAGGCTATGAGTATTTTCTACACTTCTGGTCTTTGGTTTTAGTAAGTACTCTGTATTTGCCTAATCCTTGGGAGATTAGTGGACTCATAAATAATACTACTAGTGGCAAAGAGCATGTCTTCATAATTTGTTGTCTAAACTGAGACACTTTCAAGAGGGAAAATGAATCAACAAGATTCTTGGGCAATGAGTGTAAACCAGGATTGTCCCGGACCAGTGGGGGCATACTGCTGCCCTAGGGAGAGAGGACTGGATCCCAGATCCTAATCTCGTCTGGTACTTGCAAACATCACACATGGAATCCCAAATCAAAGATGCTAATTAATATTTCCACTCTGGATGGTGTTGGCATTCTCTTCACTATTTCTCGGCTCTTTGCCTATTCCGGTCCCATCTGGCCGTGATCTTACACTGAGACACTATATTTCATCCAAGCCAATCTTCCAATATTTTACTGAGTTTTAGTTAAACTATCCACATAGTCAATTTAAAGTTCAAAGGGAGCATGATAAAAAAAATTCCAGTAACAAACATGTTTTCAAAGAGTGTCAGAAGGTCAAAGAAAAGCTCTTTTTTTTTTCTCTGCTCAGGCTTTTTAGAAAGGGGAAGCCATGATGTTCCATTTTTAGATCTATTCGGATTTCTATTCCAAAAATAAGAAATAAAAGGCACCACATTGAGAACATGTAACGACCAAAAGAAAGATTCAGGAGAATTACACCAAAGAAACGAAGCCCAAGGCTATGGTCATCATAGGCTCCATGTCAGCCCCAGCCAGTGTTGGCAAGAAACCCGGGGACCCGCTGAGAAGCGTGGCTATAATAGGCACTGTGAGCTGATGATTTTATTTATTGGCTCTTGTTCAGAAGTCACATACTTGGGTTCAAGGTTATGGACTTCAGATAATTTATTTTCAAAGTTTGGTCCTAAGGACAGGACAATTGCCTTTGTTGTGTGATTTCACATATTCCAAAAATCTTCCCTGCTGAAAAATACATCCCACTAAGTCAGCCATGGGTCCTGGAAACTCCTGGTTCTGTGTTCCCTGCCATCATCTATACCAGTGGTTATTACTTATCTGGGTAAACGCAGTGATCCTCCCCCCAAACTCATCACCAAAACTACGCGTTCACTAAGTATTGTGAATAATTTCAGGAGTTTGGGGGACTTTCCCCACTCCTCAGCAAACCCACCCATAGCTAAGTATTGCCCTTTTAGAACTTTAGAGAAAAACGTGTGTTTCTTAATGGGCTTAGGAACTTTGCCAATTGAGGGCAGTATGTTCACCAGCTAATCATTTTATACAGTTTAAATAATATTTTAATCTTTTACAAGATATCTTCATCTGGTAATTAGTAGAATCTTCAAGAATTAAGAGACATAGCCAGGTGCAGTGGCACACACCTGTAATCCCAGTAATTAGGAGGCTGAGACAGAAGGATCTCAAATTCGAGGCCAGCACGCAGTAACTTAGCAAGACCCTGTTTCAAAATAGAAATTAAAAAAGGGTTAGGGATGCAGCTCAGAGGCAGAATGCTCCTGGGTCCAATCCCCAGTACCGCAGACACACACACATACACACAAAGAATTAGACACATGACTAAAAAAGTCTTAAGTAATAAATAAACACAGGAAGTTTACATTTATAGACAATTCAGTTATAACTTTTCTTTATTCAGTGAAAAATTATTAAACATCAACTATGTTTTAGACAAGATGCTCTGCCCTGGGAATAAAATCAAGAATTAGTTAAAGACCGTAACTCTAATTCTACTAGCTCATACTTTCAATAAAATGGTGAGGGTTTAGGGGAAAGAATTGAAAAAAAAAATTTTTGAAAGGTGCATTAAGAACTTGCTATATGCTATGCTGTGTGATCCATCTATCTTTTCAGCCAAATGCAGTACATTTTTTAATGTAAAAACCGTTCTACGATGAAGACACTGTAGCACAGAAATCCTGAGCAAACTGCCATGGTCACTCAGATGGTGACGTTACAGAAGAAGGAAAAAGGCCAGAGCCACCTGACATAAACACTCTGATTCTAACTTGCATTATCTCGAGTTGCTTTTTAAAAACTAACTCTAGAATCCATGTAACATTTGAATAGAAGAGGAAGTCTTGGGGTGAGAAAACTAGTTAGAGTCAGTTGTCTGAGATGCCGACGGTTTGAACTAAATCTGGATAGTGCTGAACAGGAAAGAGTATATTTGAGAAACTCTACTTGGTGGTTAATTAGTTAAAAGAGGTTAAGAGTAAACAAAAATCAAGAGTCACTCCGAAGGTTTTGACTTGACTGGCTTGAGAAGGAAGGTGTCTGAGATAGAATATAAAAGAAAAGCAGCTTAGAGGAAGAGAAGGAAATGTAACCATATCCTGTTACAATTCTTTAGTTGACTGTGCATGTAGCAAACCTTAGAGACTTGACTATATGGGTCTAGCATTAAAGAAAGGCTTTGAATTTATACAGTACTTCTCAAAAGGGTAGCCCACAGACCCAGGATATTCCTCAAAACACTTTCAGGGAACTCTTGAGGTCAAAATTATTTAAATAACATCACTAGGATGTGAACATATCTACGTTTTCACTGTGTTAGTGTTTGCACTGATGATGCAAAAACAATGGTGGATAATCCTGCCGGCCCCTTCGCGCACAGAGTGGCAGAGGCATCCACCACCAGAAGACTGCAGTTCTCAAACACTTGAAGACTTTTCTAATAAGATCTGTAGTGACGTTATCAAATGTGATTTGTTTGCTTGTTTTGATATTGTATAATGAAATATGTCAGCATTTGGAAAATGTGCATAAATCTGGGGATCAGTATTTTTAAAAGACCAATGCATGTTGGAATATCATACCTGGCAAAAGATCTATTCAAAGTACAACGTAGGTCACTGAATTTTAATACAATAAAATATAAGAAGTTGTTTGCTCTGATTTTGAATTGTACCTTGCAACTGCTTTTTTTAACTACTTTTGTCCAGATTTAGTTTCAAAGAAAATATCCACAGTTATATGAAAGACCTCCCTTCACACATTTCAACCAAAACAGAATATTACATCAGAACGAGAGCGGAGACATGAGAATCCAGCTATCTTCCACTAAGCCAGACTTTAGAGATTTGCAAAAATATAAAATAGTGCCTTTCTTCTCAATAAATTTTCATTGGGGAAAATCATTATTTTCATTAAAAATATGTTACTTATGTTAATAAATAATGTTAATACTAAGTAATACTAAGTAATGCATTTTCATATTCTTTGAAAATAAATTAATAAATGTTCTAAAATATTGTCAATTTCCATATTTAATATAATAAATATCAAATAGACATGAACATATAAACAAAAGTTCTTGGGGATTTCAATAATTTTAAGAGTGTTTTAAGAATTACTGAGAACAACCAGGTGCAGTGGTGCACATCTGAATCCCAATACTTGGGAGGCTGAGACAGCAGGATCGCAGGTTCAAGGACAGCCTCAGCAACTTAGTGAGACTCTCAGCAACCTAGTGAGACCCTGTTTCAAACCCAAAATAAAATAGGTCTGGGCATATAGCTCAGAAGTAGAATGCAGCCGAGTGTGGTGGTGTACGCTTGTAATCCCAGTACTTGGGAGGCAGAGACCGGAGGATCCAGGTTCGCAGCCAGCCTCAGCTACTAAGTGAGGCCCTCCGCAACTTAGTGAGACCTGGTTTCCAAATAAAGGATAAAAAATAGGGCCAGGGGTGTAGCTTGGAAGTAGAATGCCCCTGGGTTCAATCCCCAGTACCACAAAAAAAAAAAAAAAGAAAGAAGTAGAATGCTCCTTGGTTCAATCCCCAGTACAAAAAAACAAAAAAATACTGAGAACAAAATGTTTGAGAACCACAGAGCTAGTGTATACATATATTTAGTGGAACTAATCTGTTTGTAGGTAGTCACTGAAGTCATAGATGAGATAGAACATTATTTTAAATAATATTAAACAAAGAATTAATTAAAACTATTGCTAACCTCTGAGTTGTAATATAAGATGATTTCAGAAAAGAGAATTATAAAAAGAGTTCCTTGAATGCTGGGGTAGATATAAAAATTCTAAACACAACCAAAGAGGTAATTGAGAGACATCAATTTCATTATTTCCTCTAAATGCCAAACTTGGTATTTAATAGGTATCTCTGCAAGGTTGAAGCAAGAACATGCAAAGACATGAACGTGAACAGCTTGATCCAAATGGCAACATTTCAAGCCAATTCAACACTTCTTAGAATATACAACAGCCAATCAGCAAGACTGTGATATCAATTGATTTGGTTGCTATGACAACTCAAACTAAGAAAGTGCCAATGGAGATGGAACATTGGGGAGGGTAATCTAATTGATAAAGAATTTGAAATATCTCTATTAGCAACGATAAAAGAATCCAGATCGTTCATTGATAAAAAGTCTTCCAACATGGGGCATCACTGATTTCACTTTATTGAAAAATCTAGTGAAAGAAAGCAGGCTAAAATATTTTAAAGGGCTAAGGCTAGCAATTACAAAACTATACTGACACTAAAGCATTGTAAATTTTAACCACCCTCAGAGATCAAAAGAATAGCAAACCAGTGACTTCACGTCAACATTCACAGAGTATATGGTGATGCCTGTATGTCGTCTTGGTGTCCTGTGAGTGTTGGTCTGATTTTACACCGTGGCTTATCTAGATTGAAAGTTTTACAACTCTGATTTTTACATTTCCAAATTTTACAAAACCTATCAGTCAGAGGTAATGAGAGATAAAACAGTAGTTAGAGAAACTTTTGTTCCATAAAACTTCCTGATGAAAAACATAGTTAATCAGAGTAATCAAAAGCAATACTATAGGTCTTTGATTTATTGAACATTGAAGGAAATAATGTTTCTACTAAAGTCCATCATCATTAGATCATTGTGGAGTTTTGTCTGGGGTGTGTGTGTGTGTGTGTGTGTGTGTGTGTGTGTGTCTATAAGAAATGGTTTGTTTTGTTAATTTGCTCAAGATTTTATAAATATAAATATAAATATGTATATGTATATTCTGTATTATTTTTCCATTTGGACATATAGAACCTTAGGAATCCATGAAGCACCAGTCTCCCCTTCCTTGCCTGCTAGACAATCCATATTATCCATTTCAGAGACCCATGATTGCCTAGCAAGCAAACCCTGAGGCTGCAGGTCACATCAGACCACAACAGCTCAATGACACCCTCTAGTGGACAGTCTCCATGCTATAATTCTGAGGAGGGAAAAAAAGCACAGTATGTATGAAGTTTCCACTTCATCCTCAAGTATAATACGGCATTTTAAGACTCCACATTTCATAAGAAAAAAAGTTTCCTAATAGTGTGATTATGTACTCATTGGAAAATTGCATTTAAAAAATTGAGTGCCTAAGATGAAATTAATATCTTACAAAATATATAAAATTAAACTGACTTCAGAATGGCAAAAGGAAGCTGTTCTTCAGCTGTGGTTGCTTAACCAGTGATAGCTTTGGCAATACACCATGACCACGAGGACCAGAAGCACCCATCCTGCAGAGACATGTTCAACGTAAAATCAAGGAAAAGGCTGTGTTATAAGTACAATTAAATTTTAAAAGGCTGTACAAGTAAAAAAGAAAAGAAATGAAGCTATCTTCTTATGTCAATACATCTTTGTTAGATCAAAAATCCCAGGTGCCCTGTCTTTGGCTGGGAGATTAGAGAATACACAGACAAGCTGAGAAGAAGAAAGTCTGGAAATCATTCTATCTTGGATAGAGGGTTGAAGGGCATTGTGAGCATGAATTTATACAATTTGGAGCATGATGAAGAATAAGTGCAGTACTATGCCATATTGTGGGAGTCACCTGGTTAAGCCTGGTAATGACTTGTCCCTAGTTAGGTCCATGCAAAAGCCAATAGTGAGGGTTAGCAAAGCCAGCAGACCACACTCCAGAACTGGAATTCCCTGGGGCACATTGTACAGGATCCCACAGGGCCAGCTGCAGACAAAGCTCTCAGTCACAGTGAAGCATTATCAACAGCCCCTCCTAGGTGAAAACTGTATATTGACATCAGAACCCAGTGTTTGCTTGTTCATTTTCATTGTTAATTATTTCTACTTCTCCATCGTGACTATAGGTTCGAGCATTCAAAAAAGTTCCTTTCATAAAGTAGTCAAAGTAAAATATAGAGATTTCTGAATTCCATAAACCTTATCTGACTCTTCAAAATCAAGCTTCTGGTCTCTAGGAACAAAAAAATGGGTAAGAATAAAAGTATAAAAAATTAAAAAACTATTTTTGTATATCTTGTATTGAATTCTATTGTAATATAAATGTGCTTACTAGCACATTGTATATTTTAAGTTAGTGGACAGAGTCATCTCAATGTAGTTTAGCACAAGAGGCAACTGTTACCACTCTTCAGTCAGAAGATGGGTTGAAGTCGGACCCTGATCTGCATATGACAAGCTGTGAGATCATGACAGAGTCACTGAGCATCCCTGATGCTGTTTTATGGACTGAAAAGAGACATAGTCTATTCCATTACCTTTATATCTCAAGGGGTTTGCTAAAGGATTTACCAGATTACATATGCAGAAGTAACAAGCATATAGTACCATGGTAGTTTGTTTTCTAAATTATTGTTGTGAGTTTCTCCTTTTTAATAGTTATCTTGAGTTTTATTTGTAGTTATTTTTGTTCAGTGAACAAATAGTAGCATGAAAGGTCTTTTTACCCAATTGTAAGTGGCGATATGAGGATGAGGCTGGTTTTCAGAAACTTTCCAAAATAAATGTGCCTCCTTGCTGGGGCTTTCTAAATGTCTCTTTTCCCAACAAGCTCCCGTTTTGTTGCAGAAAGAATGATACACTGGTTCATAACAGTAGCACATCTGCTATATGTTATTGTATAGATGTTCTTTAATACCTCCGAGTCCATGTAAATTGTCCAAATGCTTTTATCTTGAACCAGGAAATCTTCCTTTGCCATTCCTAAATTTAAAAATGTATTCCAGATGGACTCAGAACTATGAAATTGGACATACATTTATACTTGGAAATGCTTTGCCTTCAAAAGTTTTTAAAAGAAAATAGATGCACATTGCTTGGCTGCTGTCTATTAGGAATCTATCAATATCCACAGTCCCTGGAAAAGGAAATACTCACTAGAGGCAAAAGATGTGCTTTTTGATGTTGATGATCTTTTACAACTGTATTCATTTCCCAGGGCTTCCAGAGCATAGTACCAGAAACTAAATGGCATGAACAACAGAAATTTTTATCTTTCACAATTTAGAGGCTACAAGTCTAAAGTCAGACACATCACGCTACCGTCTGCCTCTGTCCTCACTCAGGTGACATTCTTCTTTGTGTATGTCTCTGCGTCTGTGTCCAAAATTATCTTTTCTGATAAAAACACCAGTTATTAGATCAGAGCCCACCCTGATCCAGTGTGACCTCATTTTAACCTGATAACAAGTACAAAAGTTCAAAAATGTGAGCAGTAAGAATCCAAGCACAACTGAGTAATGGAGACAGAATGGGCTTCCTCTAAGAGAGAGTTGAGTTCAAATCCCTGCTCATCCTTTCATGAACTCTATCACCTTGAGCAAGGTATTTAATCCATTATAAATCCCACACCATATTATTGTGAGGAGATTAAAGAGCAAGTAAATACAAAGTAATGGGCCCAAATTAGATGCCTAGTACCTTCCACTGATTTCCGTGTGTGAATCATTCCAAGCGTGTCTATCCTTGCCTCAGCTAATGAGACTCTTACTATCTATCAATGCAGTTCTTTTTTTAAAAGAAAATGCTTATAAAGCTTTTAAAAGAATATATAATGTGATTTTATTCCAAAGGCAACTACTTTTATATAATCGGCATAGTTGAAGAAATGGATTTTATTACTAAAAACTAAATCATTACATTAATTTTGTTCAAAAGTAAGGTAACGAAGTGGTATTATGTAGCCATAACTAGGAGAGTGAGAGAGAATTGGTCCATGAACTCCATATAGCAAAATGAACAAAACTTTCATGAAAGACTTATGCTGGCAAAGAAATATGTTCTCTTAGGCTGGTCCTTTCCCTGCTTATATTAGAAACAAAGTGTGGCCTCAACTACCTTCTCACTACTTCACCTTACCCTCCTCCATAGCTCCTCCCCTAACTTTCTCTTCCTCAAAATAATAATAATAATAGTTATTATTATATTTAACATTTTGATAATATTAATAATGTTGATAGTAATTAATAATACTATTAACTATAATGTTATTGGCTATAATTAATATTTAATAATATTAATACTTATTATTATTAGGATTGAACCCAGGGACATTTTACCTCTGAGCTACACCCCCAGCTCCTTTTTTTTTAAATTTTATGTTTTTGAAACAGGGTCTCGCTAAGTTGCTGAGAGTCTTACTACATTGCTGAGACTGGCCTAGAACCTGCATCCTCCTGTTTCAGCCTCCCAAGTACTGGGATTACAGGTGTGCACCACCATGTCTGCTTCCTCAATGGTTATTTTGATTTTATCACTATAATTACATCTATCAAATAACAAGTCCTTCTCCCAAATTTTATTCTAACAGCCACATCTGCCCAAAGTCTAACCCAACTCAGGATCTAGCCCAAGTAGTCATCCCTTTCAAAATTCTTATGTTTTCATCTGTGAGATATTTTACACCATACTTTGTAATTATCAGCACAATATAGGAAATGAATTGTATTATAAAAATAAAAGCATTACAATATTATGCAAAACTGACTTCCCAAGTGATGATTTGTAGTCATAAGCAGGCTGAGGGGAGAAAAAAAAAACAGAAAATCACCTCTTTCCCTCTTTGCAAGCTCTGCTTACAAGGCTCTTCCAACGAGGTTTCCAGACACTCTCCTGCTGGCTCCATTCCCAGACATGCCCACACGTCTGCCACAGCCTCCAGCCCCTGCAATACTTAGCATTTCAGCTACGTCTGTGGTTGGGGAATGTGTGCTTACATATGTAACTTGCATGTGCTTTTCTATACTATTCCTATGGAATTTTCTGTACTATCTCCCACTAAATAGAAATGTGTGTGTATGTGTGCACACATGACTTTTGCCTTCTGACATTTCTCAAGTACATAATAATTGCAGATTCCTAGAGAACCAGTGCATCAAGAACACTTCCCTTATGCTGGTTGTGGCCAAATAAATACTGGATGTGCTCCCTAAAAGAAGCTTATAGTCTAATGCAGTCAAATGTATTTTTGAACTGTAGGCCAACAGAGTCATTATATTTTAGTTGTGAGTAGTATGTTCCCTTGATATGAAATCCCTATAAAGCACTCTCTCTGAGTGAAAGAACAAAGGAACATAATATTTCCCCATTTTGTAGTTTTGAAAGCTGTGCACCATCTTTCTTTATGAAGTGCCACCCCATCATGATTCAGAAGAGTTGGCTGTTTTTGTGCTCAGCTCAATTCATTTCCTTGACATCCTTTGATTCTGGACCAGCTCCCCAGCCACCATCCCTCCTTGTCGCAGAGGTCCTGCCAGTGCAGCTCATTCAGTAGCCATCATCACAGTGAACTACATCCCAGCAGCTCCAGATGGAAGATGGGGGTAAACGGCTCCCCCAAGAGTGCTCTCCAATGTGGTGCCATCAATCAACCTGCAGCTGGGACTAAAGAACCACTCAGTGACTTTCTGCCAAAAACAGCACATTTCTTACTGCCCAGTTTCCTTCAAAAGGAAGGTGTCACAAGTACATGTTTCTGCTTTCATGAAACACAATACCTAGCATTATGTCCTACTTTATTTAACCATGACCATTAAAAATCTCCTTTCAGGATTTTTAAAAGCCTAACAGATATTCAATTTTGTACTGTATCTACTTTGATTTCCTTTGGAAAGTACATCTCTTGTTTGCTTTTATTCTTTAAAAAAAATCGCAATATAGAAAGTGAAATAACAGATGGTTTTACAATGTTGATTGGTACATTAAATTATTTCTGTGGTTCATGTCCATTATCTATTTAAATACAGTAGTAACATCTGCTGGCTGTGACACACAGCACTGGTGAATGGTTCGTTTTTGTTTACAAGTAGCAGAAGGGGGATGGATGGTCCTTCTTTAAACCAAGATAAAAATCAAGAGTGAACAGTTGGAACTCTGCAACACAAGAGCCTTGGCATCCACACACTGTAGGAAAAACATCCTGTGATGACTGTCGGGATGCTTCCCTTTCCCGTAATGTGGGCAGGAGGGTGGTGCTAAGACACTTCCACAGAGTGTCTGAGCAAAAATAGCCATCAGTGAAAAATAGTAAGCTCCACTTATAATTATAACTACTACTATAAAATTGCAACTCAAATTATGGCACTTCAATATACTTAATAACATTATTTAGATAAAGCTTATAAAAGTCATTTCCTTGAAAAAGGAATATAATATTTAAGAATGATATCCTTTCCCCACACTGTATGTAGCTCCCCTTTTCTCTGCAACTACTTTCTCCAAGACACTGTGGGTATCACCTCCCTCAGCATCCTAAGTTACAGGTCATAAGAGAATTCTCCATAACTCTGCAAATCATCTTTTCCTGGTTCAATAAACTGATCTCCTTTTCTTCAGTTAGATTAAAAAATCAATCTATCAACAAATAAAGAATATCTATTGATCAATGATTTTTCATTTTTATGAACACATGCACATACACACAAACACACGCATGTTTACACACACACATACACACACAAATACACTCATATTTCCACCTCATTTCACCTTAAAAAACACAAGGAAGCCAGGTGTGGTGGTGCATGCCTCTAATCCCAGTACGTGGGAGGCTGAATCAGAAGGATCATACAGCCTCAGCAATTTAGTGAGACCCTGTTTCAAAATTTTAAAAGTAATAAAAATTTCAAAATTAAAAAATAAAACAGTAATTCTAGGATAACTTAGACTCAAATACAATGGGAATGTCATTAATTCCATGTAATTGTGTGTGCATTAATGCACATGAGAGATTTCAGGTAGGAGTAGTGGTATATAAAATCAAGGAGTGGGACTGAGTTGAGGATAACACAGACAAAGGGATCAGCTTATAATTACTTGGGTGATAATTTGAAAATTGCCATGGCAGCATCTTTATTTCACAGGTGAGGAAACTAACACTCAGAGAAATGAAATAACCACCACATGAACTCACACTGAACAGGTTGGGTTATTTTAAGTTATACCCTAGTCAAGAGCTGAAAGGAAAACATTGAGAAAATCATTTTATAAACTATTACTCTGTCAAGACAATACACAGTACAATATTCATTCCTTCTACAAGCATCTATTGAACAACTATTATGTTCAAATAATTATGTGGCTTATAAAAACATGACTGAATCCCTTGCATAATGGGAAGATAAAATGAGCCTAGATATAACCATAATATAAGGTTGATTATAAACACAAGATATATGTAAGCTAAACCTCACTGCTTAATATTCCCACATCAAGGCAATAATCCCTTTGATAAGGAAGACAATAAAATATAAGAAATAAAGTTGGGAATTAACTGAAAAGATGGCAGAATAGAGGAAGACAGCACATTTCAGTTGCTCCAAGACTCAGAACTCAGTCAGCAGGAAGACTGCTTCTTGGCAAGAGAATAAAAGTAGTCAAAACTCAACAGAGGAAAGACAGTCAACATGTGGTGGAATAGGATGCAGCACAGAGAGTAGGGGACTGAGAAGAGCTCCACGCATCTCATCTGGTGAGAAGAGAGAGGAGGCGGTGTGATCTTAGCGAGCCCACACCAGGGGTGGTGGCTGCTGGAACCCGGCAGATCTCAGAGATGAACTCCAGCAAAGATGAAACAGAATCTTGTCAGGTCAGTGATTACAGAAAACCATCATCAAAAGCAATCATATTTTTCTCTCCATGCTTAAATACCTGAAGACTGCAGCTCCAGCCAAAGTGCTCAGCAAACTCCTGTAGTTACAGCTGACCTCCCATGGAGAAACAACAGGATCTTCCTGCAGGGCGCTCAATGGCTACATCCTGCCTCGTCAAGACCACTGTAAATCTACACACGAACCAACAAAACTGCCCACTGAACTCCTGTGGCTGCAGCAGAACTTGTCCCTTCCTGCAGGGACCCAAGCTACACTCATCAAGACCATAAGTTTACAAACCATTCTGGTGGAAGCCTGCCTGCATGGATACAGGGCCTTGCATGGCAGCAAACAGGCCCACAGGGTCGGTGAGTTAACAAATCATTTCTACAGAGATGGGGGCAGGAGCTACAGTTGGACACAGCAAAGATATGAATTAGCAGACAATCCCTAGGTACACTCAGGCAGGCAGGACCTAGGGTCAGCAGTTCGCCGTGCCCCTGCAGGTCTCCAGTAATCACCATAGGACCTCCAGCAGTGGTGTCTGTGGGATGAAATAACTCAGCCAAACATGGGGCAGGCTCAGAAGGCTATAAACTCATGCCTGGCAGTGTTTGGGTGCCACTAGTACCAAGGCCGGAGGCCAACAAGGTCTCACATGGTCACAGCTGCCCAGAGCAGCAGCAGTGTCACTGGGGCTAAATAATTGAGCCACCCAAGCCCCAGGCTCAGAAGAGTACAATCTCTCCCTGCCAGAGCTGAGCTCTGAAAGCAGGCAGGCCAGGGGCTAGCAGGGGTTCTCAAGATCACAGTTACAGGCTGGGAACACAACACTGTGCTCGCCAGCAGAGTTTGTACCTGGCATGCATGCATGCCAGTGACTGACAGTGCTCCACATGATTGTTACCAGCATATCAGCAGCAGTGCCCCTGGGCCAACAAAACTCAGCGAGCTGGGCCACAAGCTTGGAACATAGCAATCTCTGTCCCTATTGAGTTTATGCTCAGTGGCCACAGAGGTCAGAGGTCAGCGCTCTACAGTTTCACGGGTTCATAATCAGCAGAGCAGTGGTGGTGTCCGTGAGGCACTGAATCCCAACCAGCAGGCTGAAAACTCTGAATGGAACATCATAGTCTCTGGCCCTGCTGAGTTTGGGCCTGGATAGCACAGTGATCTGCAGCCATTCAAAGACTCCTGTTTTCCTGCACTAAGAACTACATCTTGTTAAAGAAGCTCTGGGGGACAAACTCAAAAGTCTGATTATATGAGACAAATCCATTGAGTCAAATATATATCCCCAGCATAGGCCATATTATAAAGGGATAACAAATAGACATAAAACTCTCACACAAAGAGGAAGAGGAGGCCAAGAAAACAGAAGTACAAACCTGAGAACTCTGAAAACATGAGAATGAAAACCAACAAGGAAACAATAAACTCCCACAACTCAACAACAAGGGATATTACCAACACTGAGCTGGAGAAAATGCCAGAAGGAGAATTCAAAATTTTGATTTTCAATATGATCAAAGGCCTTAGAAAAGAAATCAGAGAAGTGTACAGGAAATAAAAGAACATATTAATAGAGAAATTGAGGCCTTAAGAAAGAACCAAAAAGAGGCTTTGAGCAAAATGAAGGAATCAATAAATGAATTAAAGACCTCAATAGAAACCACCTCTGGCAGACTAGACCACATGGAAAATGCAGTCTCATTCTTGGAAGTCAGTTCATTCAAAACTGACCACACAGTCAACAATATAGAGAAGACAATACTACAACAAAACCAGAGCATCAAAGAAATATGAAATAATATGAAATGACCTAACTTACAGATAATAGGCATTGAAAAAGGTCTAGACACACAAACAAAGGGCATTAGAAACCTTTTCTGAGAACTATCAGAGAATTTCCCATAGAAAATAGAGTTGGACAGCCTCATACAGAAGATATTCAGAACATCAACAAGACATCAAAAGAGATGGAATCCTTCCAAACACTTTTAATGAGGCCAGTATCACCTTAAAACCAAAACCAAATAAAGATACCTCAAGAAAAGAAAATTACAGACCAATATCCTGATGAGCATAGATGTAAAAATTCTTAACAAAGTACTAGCGTTACACATTCAAAACCATATCAAGAAAATTGTACACCATGGCAAAGTTGGTTTTACCCCAGGGATGAAAGGCTGGTTCAACATACACAAATCAACACATATCATTCACCACATAAATAGAACTAAGGACAAAAATCACATGACTAATAGATGCTGAAAAATATTTGACAAAATCCAACACTCGTTCATGTTAAAAACACTGCAGAAAATTGTAATAGAAGGAATTTACCTCAACATCATTAAGGTAATATACAATAAACCCAAAGTCAACATCATATTGAATGGGGAAAAACTGTGGGAATTCCCTTTAAAATTGGGAACAAGACAAGGATGCCCACTATCACAACTCCTTTTCAATATAGTGCTTGAGACTCTTTCCACAGCAATAAGGCAAGAGAAGAATATCAAAGGAATCCAAATAGGAAAAGAAAAACAGCAGATGATAATTGAGAAGCTAATGAAAAATGATGCCAGGTATCAACAGTAACAGAACTTTGCTGTTTTCTGGTAGTTTGTTTTTACCTTTTTTTCTTTTGTCTAATAGAGTGTGCTGGATGTCTATACAATTTTGTTCAAATGACTGCAGAACCTGGAAAAACTGTTGTTGCTATTGATGCATAACATACTACCACTATTGGTCTTTTTATAATATATAAATATATATATATATATAATTTGATTTGGATTTTTGGAAACTTTAAGTGCTATCAACTTTGGAAAAAGTATCCTAATTTACCACATTGAGTTGGCATTGTACAGAAATTAATAGCCATATGAGTCTAGAAACATTAAGCTTAATTTTCCCATTTGTACAGGGGTAACACACTGTTTTAAATATATAAGGTCTTATCTACGTGGATTTGATTACAGAAACTAATAAAGTATTCTCTAAATAATGGGAAAAAAAGAAAGTTGGGAAATCTTCAAAACACTACTATGTACACACCATTTAGATTCAAGCCAATTAAATATACCACAAGATAATATATTCAACTTCATTAACAATTTCCATTATACTTCCTGCCATACCTAAAACCATAATCTAAACGTAAATTAAAATTCTAAATATCCCCGTTTCGATGGATGTTGCATTTTTGCTTGGAAATTGCTAAGTGAGATTGGCCAAACTCAGAAAGTCAAGGGTTGCAGGTTTTGTCTCACATGTGGAATCTAGAGAGAAAACAGAAAGAAAAGGGACCTCATGAAAATTAGGAAAGAGACCAGCAGAGGAGCAGAAGGGAATCAGGGGAGGGAGAAAGGGGTTGAGTGGTACAAGAGGATGAAATAGACCAAATTATGTATTGTCCATGTATAAATATATCACAATGATTCTCATTGTTATGTATAATTACAATACACAAAAAATAATAAAATGAAAAGAAAATATCCAAGGCTTTTAATTAGATACAGAATAGTGCTTGCCCTAGAAATTGATCCCTAATGGAGTGTATGTGCACTCACATTTAAGAAATCTTTACTAAAAGACCTATAATTTTGAGGTTCTTTAAACAACTTGTGTCTTTTACTGCTTCAGAATGACAGTTTAGAAAAAGAGAATAGAGAGGCAGAGACCAGAGGATCCGGGTTCGCGGCCAGCCTCAGCTCTCTCTCTCTCTCTCTCTCTCTCTCTCTCTCTC
>PVJS01032113.1:0-22980 GCA_004027185.1 Glis glis | reverse complement strand
CCAAATATATTTGGGGGAAAGTATTATTCATAGAATAAATGATTGATGTATCCTGAACAATTTCTTATTACCGAGACCCTGCTGTATTTAGGAATAAAAAGATGAGTACGGCTTGGGCCAGGAGTTGACTTTCTAGTAGGAGAGGTAGACATTTAAACCATGAATTACTGCAGAGAGCGATACTCAGCAATAGAAGTATGTACAAAAATCGATGGTGATTCAAAGGACGCATGGACAGCTTGCCTGCGTGACAGGCCTGTCAGGAGGGTTTCAGGATGGAGGTGACACCCCAGTTGAATCTCTGGCAAGGGAAGAAAAAGGACTGCACTCCAGGCAGAGGGAAAGCATGTACAAAGGTACAAAGGTTAAAAAAAAAGGAGCTGGAATAACTCAGGCCTCTCTGGAGGCTTATAATGAGTGCATTTCGAGTCTTTTAAAGGAGACTTGGAGGGCAAGCCTGCAGCCCACAAGTGTAGCAGTGCCAGGTCTAGTGGCCTGCACGTGCTGCTGTGCCTGCACGTCCTGTGCCTGCACGTGCTGCTGTGCCTGCACGTCCTGTGCCTGGGCACAGGAGCCCAGTGTGTCAAGGGACCTGAGGTGATCTGCATGTGCTAGTCCTGGCCAGGAGGCCCAGGAGACGAGGTCACTAGGTCAGAGTGACAAACCCTTTTGTACAAAAACTGAAAGACTATCTCAGACTGAATCATGTCCCCACAACATTCCTATGTCGATCCCGAACCCCAGTATGATGTTATTTGGAGGTGGAGTCTCTGGCAGGTAATGAGGGTTAGATGAGACCTTGAGGGTAGGGCCCCACTGGGATTAGTGCTCATTCTCTTTAGTTAGGAAATAATTCCGGCTTTGATAGAGTTGTTCTGGAGATTTTATCAAGATAGCGCTCCTTTGCTTTTCTGTTCTCTTTCCATTCCGTGTGCGTGCGTGCGTGCGTGTGTGCGTGTGTGTGTGTGTTACTAGGGATTGAACCCAGGGGCACTCTACCTCCAAGCTATACCCTCGGCCCTTTTTAAAATTTTTTTTGTTCTGAAACAGGGTCTCATTAATTTGCTGAGGGTCTCGCTAAGTTGCTGAGGCTGGCCTCAAACCTGAGATCCTCCTGTCTCAGCCTCCCAAGTACTGGGATTATAGGCGTGCACCAGCATATCTGGTTCTTTCCATTCCTTTTTAACCAAGAGAAAACTTCCTCCTATTTGTAATCATCAGAGAATGGAATCTCCATAATACTGCTTTGAGTCCCCTGCAGTACAAAAGCACCTTGTGCCTAGTAAGCATTAGCGTCATTCTTGCCTGAAAGTGGAACGAAGAAATAAATGTCACAAGTAAGTGCCCTGCACCAGCTTTTGTCATCCTCTTTTCTTCTCTGTTAGCTTTACCTTCCTCTTTTCTCTTCAATTAGATAGCATGACTTTTATATTATTTATTTATTAGTGGTACTGGGCTACACCACCAGCCCTATTTTATTTTGTATTTTGAAACAGGGTCTTGCTAAGTTACTGCATGCTGGCCTCACATCTGTGATCCTCCTGTTTCAGCATCCCAAGAACTGGGATTACAGGTGTGTGCCAGCACGCCCAGCTATAACACGACTTTTTATTAGGTAATATCTCCTTTATTCAACTTTGTCTTAATTAGAAGCAAAATTTTAGAGTAATACAAATGACCATGCCTGACAGCATCCTGACTTTCTGCAGCCGGGCTCTGTACCAGCAGGGCACCAGATGACGCGATGAAATAAATGCTCTTGAGACTTTATTCCTATTCTTGGTCTCAAAGAGGTGAGAGGGGAGAAAGGCAAGAGCGCCAAACTCCTCAAACAAAGCTCAGCTCTTCTTTTTATTACAGGTTTACAGAATTAAGGCTGGGTCATCAAATCATTCATTGTCTCTGGCTAAGGAGTAGAGCATTGGGTTAGGAATGCTTTAGAAGATAAGTTGTTATCTGGCAATGTTTGCAAGAGCGGTCTTCTACCTCAAGGAGGTCTACACCTTTTGCTTTTAAGCAAAGCAAGCAACAGGTGTAGTAAAAACAGGAGGAAATGGCTTAGATAGTGAAGGGGCATCGAGGTCACTGTCTTCAGTGCCCTCAAGAAAGGCAGTTTTCTGCCAAAGCAAGCAAGAAGCTATAAATCCTTAAGCCAATATTTTTTAGACTTAGAACAGTTTCCCACAAGCAGTAAATAGGGTCCCTAAACAAAAGCTGAATATTGTGCCCATAATTCCTTATTTAGGTTAAATAGAAAAGATCATTGTTGCCAAACTACATAGGACTGTTAGTCTATTTTTGAAAATATTTCTCTTTAATAATACTGGAAATACTTAAGGCTAGGCAGTAAAAATAATAAAACACAGCAACTATTATAGTTTGGATGTAAAATGTCCCCCAGAGAAGCTCACGTGTTAGCCTATGCAGCTGGGTTCAGAGCTGGAGCATGGCTGGGGGGGTGGATCACTGTGGGTGTGGCCTTGGGACTGTGTCTGTCCCTGGCCCCCTTCTCTCTCTGTCTCTGCTTCAAACCACCATGAGATGAGAGTGGCTTTTCCTCTTCCACCAAGTCCTAAAGCTCTGCTCCCAACCACTTCTGCATTGGAGCCAGCCAGCCATGGACTGAACCTCTAAAACTGTGAGCTACATAAACCTTTCTTCCTCTAAGTTGTGTGTATCAGGTACTTTGGTCACAATGGAGGAAAAGCTCACTAAAACAGCATCTTATTTGGTAGTATTTTGGTTCCAATATTGTTTTTAGCCTACCAATTTGATGAAGGAAGTTTTACTTGTAGTTTATTCTTTCAAAGAGGTTTTACACTACAGTATAAACTACATATTTGCTTAAGCAGTCTTTATTTTTTACTTAAATAAAAAGGACATCAATTTTTTTTTTTTTTTTTTTTTTTTTTTTTTTTTTTTTTTTTTTTTTTTTTTTTTTTTTTTTTTTTTTTTTTTTTGCTAGTGAGGCTTGAACCCAGGGGCATTCTACCTTTAAGCTTCACTCCCAGCCGTTTTTATTTTTTAGTTTGAAACAGTGTCTCGCTAAGTTGCTAAGGCTGACCTCGAACCTGCGTCCCTCCTTCTCAGCTCCCAAGTATTGGGATTACAGGCGTGGGCCACCATGCTGGCTAACATGCAGCTTCTTAACCACATGATTTGCCTTGGTCTGTTATGTTTTGTATCTTTTTTTATTTTCTATCCCCAGGAGTCTGCCTTCTCTGTGAATCCCCTTCTAACAGGATGTCGTGGTTTATTTTTTCCTTGACCTTTGCCATGTAACTGGCTGGATTTTTAGCCTCTTAGTACTATAATCCTTTGTGCTGGGTTCCTGTTTCTGCTATATTGGGAACTCCTGCTATTCGACTGTGGCGGGCACACATTTGTACTCTAAACCAGTAATTCCCAGAGCAGAGCAGCTGTGGCGTGTGAGCCTTTGCTATTCCTCAACGTAGCCTTCTAGTCTCACTTAGCAAGACCTTTGCTTGTTGTCCTTCCAGTTGTTTCTGTCATAGAGCAGTTTCAACAGAACTACTTGTAATGAAACCCTGGCAGCCTGCAAAGGTCTCCAGTGCCCTGGTTCGACCTGTAAAAGATGGTGGCAGGCAGATGGAGAGAGGCAGACCTGAATTCCATGAATGGCATGATGGGGGGAGTCACATCATCTCCCCAGACCTGTGTTTCTTTGTCTATACAATGGTGATCAGACTGGATATGTCCATAGTGCTCCAGGTGTTTTAAAGAGACGGTGTTAGTTGGGGGCCAGCACGGGTGAGAGGTCTTGGTAGGGTCCCCAGGACCCAAAGCAGTTCTGGTTTTTGGTGCTGGGGATTGAACCCAGAGCTTTATACATGCAAAGCACTTAGCTACACTCTAAGCTCCTAGCAGTTCTTTAGAGAAAGTATTTTGTAGCTTTAAAACCACAGAACTAGCTAGGTGTGGTGGTGCACACCTGCAATCCCAGGCTTGGGAGGCTTGGGAGACTGAGACAGGAGGATTGCAGGTTTGAGACCAGACTCAGCAACTTAGCAAGACCCTGTTTCAAAATAAAAAATAAAATAAAATAGGACTGAGAGTGTAGTTTGGAGGTAGAATGCCCCTGGGTTCAATTCCCAGTACCAAAACCAAATGAAAAAAAACCCCACAGGATCATCTCTAAGGTTCTTTCCAACTGAGCTACACCTCTAGCCCTTTCTATTATAAGACAGGGTCTTGCTAAATTGCAATCCTCCTGCCTCAGCCTCCCGTGTAGCTGGGATTACAGGCTTGTACCACACCTGGCAGGCTTATGCTTTGTGTGTGCATGGGGGGGTACTGGGGATTGAACACAGGGGCATTCTACCTCTGAGCTGCACCTGTAGCCCTTTTTATTTTTTGTTTTGAAACAGGTTTTCCCTAGGTTGCTGAGAGTCTCGCTAAGTTGGTGAGGCTGTCCTTGAACTTGCTATCCTCCTTTCTCAGCCTTCCAAGTACTGGGATTAAATGCATGCACCACTATGCCCGGCTAAGGCTTGTGGTTTTTAATGGATAAAAAAGGAGCACTGGATATAGGTGGGTACATCCTGGCTAAGTTCCTCTCCAGATCTCAGATACCTGCTTTTTCCTTTCTAAGGAAGCCTGAGGTTACAGCCTTGCTGTCTCTCTTCATCAGATAGCAATTAAAACACACTGGCAATTTTGTTTGTTTTTGCAGTACTGGGGATGGAACCCAGGATCTCCCGCATGCTAGGCAAGCGCTGTACCCTGAACTCCATTCCCAGCCCCACAGAGGAAATTCTGTGGGCATCCAACTGGTTACCTATGATTCAAGTTACCAAACATGGAGCTGTGTATTTCTGGGCTGTGTTCCTTCCCAGAGGAGTCCCCACCAAGTCACAGGGCATTATTATGACATCTGACATTGAGGACTGTTTAATACTTCAGTTGGGCTGGATAAGCAAAATTCTTTACCTAGAAATAATGGCTGGATGCAGAGAACGTCTTTAAAGACGTACAATAGCAGATTTGATTCTTGGAATGGCTTTATGAGAAAAGCTTTGCGTTTCCTCTGGGTCATGGGAAACAAGTTTAATTATTAATTGCCATGCTTTTGGAGTAGTAGGCATTTTATATTATTAGAGAAAGAATATCTTGCCTGCAAGGACTGATATGAACTTGAAATTAAAATTCTTCTTAGATTGCAGCAGAAAGTGCATGTATGTCACTATCACTATGAACTACATTATGATGTGCGACTATAAGACTATAATGCACCAATAGAAGTATTATGAAAATTTAAAAAAAGTAAAGCACAATGTCCTATTTCCATCCAGAGATACTTAAGAGGATAAGGGAGGAAGAAAGGAAAGAAGGGATAAGGAATTTTGTGACATTACTTGGGGTACCTGATGTTTTACAGGTAAACCATTTGTGACCTGATTTCCGTGTTGCTGGGGCTTGGCCTGTTTCTGGCAGGTTCCTCCTGCCCTCCCTCATGTCCCCAGCTTTCTTCTCTCTGCATATATTGTCTTCTCCCATCCTCTGTGTGTAAAATTCAGGGTGCTCCTGAGCCTCTGCTGTAAGATGCTTCTTACAGCAGCCTGTCTCTGCATGCAGTGCTGAGAAGCGAAGCTTGTTCCTGCACCTGTCCGCAGCAGCTTGCCTCCATCTGATCACCATGCAGTTAAGGAAGTGATTCTCTTTTCTATTTCTTATCTTGCGCACTAGTACATGAGAAGGATTATTTAGTTATCTTGACTTGTGCATAAGCATGGGTATTGTTTCTCTTTTATGAGGCTTTTGCTGTCCTGCAGTTGGTTAATAACCTTGTTAGTCTGGCTTGTGTCTTAATGTCAGGGCAGTATGGATGCACCAACTGGATTTTCCTCTAAAGCAAAACCCATGAGAGGAAGTTCTAGCCATTTCATCAGGCATGGGCAGGGGTGGGTGAACTTGGCTTGCAGGCCAAATCTAGCCCACAGCCTGTTTTTGTATAGCCTGTGAGCTCAGCCTGGATTTTATATTTTTAAGTGATTTAGAAAACAATATTCTGTGACATGTGAAAATTAGATAAATTTCAAATTGCAGTGTCTATAAATACAGTTTTGCTTTGTTTTTTGTGGTACTGGGGATGGAACCCAGGGGCATTCTACCTCCAAGATATACCCCCAGTCCTATTTTATTCTTTTATTTTGAAACAAGGTCTCACTAAGTTGTGGAGCTAAGTTGCTGAGGCTCATCTCAAACCTGCAATCCTCCTGACTCAGCTTCCCAAGTACTTAGATTACAAGCATGCACCACTACGCCCGACCTATAAATACAGTTTTATTGGACACAGCTACAGCCATTTGCCTGCTGTTGTCTGTGGCTGCTTTTGCCTTACAGTAGAATTAGCTAGTTGCAACAGCTACTGTGTCGGCCCATGAAGTTCAAAGTGTTCACTGTTTCTTTCTTTATGGAAAAAATTTGCTGACCCCAAGGCTTAAATTAAAACAGTTATGATAGTTGACATCTTTTGAATCTTACTATATGCCAGGTACTGTGCTAATCGTCTTTCAGGCATTATCTCATTTAATCTTGAAAACATCCTATAAGGTGTATCTCTTTATTTTTTATTATTAGTATTATTATCATTTTTTAGTGGTACTAGGCATTAAACCCAGGGTCATTCTGCCTCTGAGCTACACCCCAGCCCTTTTAATTATTTTATTTTTGAAACAGGATCTCACTAAGTTGCTGGGGTCTTGCTAAGTTGCTGAGCCTGGCCTGGAACCTGCCATCCTCCTGTCTCAGCCTTCCAAGTACTGGCATTACTGGTGTGCACCACTGAGCCCTGCTACCTACACGTCTTTCTTTTTCTTTCTTTTTTTTCTTTTTCTCTCTTTTCTCTTTCTTTCTTTCTTTCTTTCTTTCTTTCTTTCTTTCTTTCTTTTTCTGGGGGGGGGGCTACTGGGGATTGAACCCAGGGGCATTCTACTTCTGAGCTACAGCCTCAGGCCTTTTAAAAATTTTTTGTTTTGAAACAGGGTCATGCTAGGTTGCTGGGACTGTCCTTGGACTTGCGATCCTCCTGTCTCAGCCTTCCAAGTACTGGGATTACAAGTGTGCACCACCATGCCTGGCTCTAAGCTTTTAATCATTATTTTAGAGATGAAGAAAAGAAGGATCAGAGAGGTAGTGTAATTTGGCTAAAACCACACAGGTAGATCTGAACCCACATTTGTCTGATTCCAGAGCCTGAACACTTATGCACCACAGAAAGCCACGGTTGGGCGTGGTGGCGCACGCTTGTAATCCCAGTACTTGGGAGGCGGAGACCGGAGGATCCAGGTTCGCAGCCAGCCTCAGCTACTTAGTGAGGCCTCCACAACTTAGTGAGACCCGGTTTCAAAATAAAGTATAAAAAATAGGGCCGGGGGTGTAGCTCAGAGGTAGAAAGCCTCTGGGTTCAATCCCTAGTACCGCAAAAAAAAAAAAAAAGAAAGCCACCCTACTTGGCTGGAGGAGCCTCCATGCATACAGGTCCAAAGTAGAGGCCACAGATTTATTCAAGATTTAATTTATTTTTGTTTTAATTAATTTACTGATATTGATTAATTGAGCTTTTATGCATGTCTCTCTTGTGAGACTAAGCTCTGTAAGGGCAGTGACTGTGATACACAGTAGAAGTTAAATTAAATATGTTCAATGAAATGGGTGGAGAGTAGGGAAGAGGACAAGAAGGCATGAAAAAAAGGGGAAAAAGAGAGGAAAACTGGAGAAAGACATCATCAAGGAAGAGTGAGAGTTCCCCTGGCATTGACCCCAAGGCCACTCTACACCAGGGCTCGCAGGGTGGGGGGCGCAGCACCCCAGTGCCAGGCCAGCCTGACCGTGCATGCTCTGTCTGCTCTGGCCTCGCTGCTCCCCTTCTCCTGCCCCCTCCCCTCTGGTGGCATGGTGGCTTCCTGGCACCCGGCCCAGACACACTGCCAGCCTGTGAGGGAGCTTGGTGAGTCATTGTTTGCTTTAGAGTGCGTCCATTCAGAGAGGGCATGGAAGGGAGGCCTCCCAGTCTCCAGTCCAGAGACAGTGGCTGACATCAGAGGGCAAGATTTTGACTCCGGGAAGGGATCAAAAGAAGTCTTTTTTCCCTTATCTTACCAAGAAGGCTGCTGGCTGTCAGAGACAGATGCCAGCCAATGAGGACTCATTCCCTCTGACTGCTGACCAGCACAAAGCGCCAAGTGTTCTTTTCAGGAGAACTAGGGGCAGGTGGGCGTGAGCAGAGACCCTCTTCTTCCCTGGGACCTGCCCAGCACTGGGAGTCAGCGAGGGGACTCTGCCAGCTACAAAGTTGCACTTGGCCTCTCAGCTGTGTCCAAGTGTCCAGCGGGGGAGGTTGTGTCCAGCCTGGTACAATAAAGCATGCGGATGTATCTCTTGTGATCTTGCATGATTCTGCCCACTCTTCTTTATTGATTTATTTGGCCCTAAGAAAAGATAATGGAGAGTAGTGTATTATTGATCTGTTCTTACACTTTAGACCAAATGTTGAATCCTAAAATGAACCCAGCTCCAGGAGTAAGTGAATCATGAGTCCTTCCTAAGAGACTCATAAATCTAATGGTGGCTATATTATTATTATTATTATTATTATTATTATTATTTTATCAGTTTACTATGCATCAGGCACTGTATCAGGTTCTTTTTGTGTGTGTGGTACTGGGGATTGAACCCAGGGACATTCTACCTCCAAGCTACACCCCCAGCCCTATTTTTTATTCTTTATATTGAAGCAGGGTCTCACTAAGTTGTGGAGGGCCTCACTAAGTAGCTGAGGCTGACCGGGAACCCGGATCCTCCGGTCTCGGCCTCCCAAGTACTGGGATTACAAGCGTGCGCCACCACGCCCGGCACGTATCAGGTTCTTTACATAAACTAAATCGTTTAATTTTCACAACAACCCTGTATAGTAGGTACCCTATTATCCCCATTATACTGATGAGGAAATGGAGGCATAGAGAGGATGTTAGTCAGATTTCTGTCACTGTGACAAAATACTTGAGCTAACACATCAAAAGGAGGGAGATTTGTTTTGAGTCACAGTTTCAGAGGTTTCAGTCTATGGTTGGCTGGCTGTATTGTTTCTGGGCCTGTGGCAAGGCAGAACACCATGGCGGGGAGTGTGTGGTGGAGACAAGCTGTTTACCCCATAGTGGTCAGGAAGCAAAGAGAGAAACAGAGGACAGAGCCAGGGTCCCAGTATCCCCTCAAGGGTGTGGCCCCAGTGACTTGACCTTCTTCCACTAGGCCCCAACTCCCACAGGCGCCACCACTTCCCAGTAGCACCACAGGTCAGGACCAAGCCTTTAGCCTTTGGCCTTTGGGGGGACATTTCAGATCCAAACCATAACGGAGAGTTAAATGATTTACCCAGCATCATACAACTTGTAAGTGGCAAAGCTGGAACCCAGATCTGTCCTTGGCTCTAGAGCCATCCTCTTCTCAACCACCACACCGCACCACTTCTGATCATAGTAACTAGAGACTCATTATGTGTTAGGCAAAGGGCCAAGGCATGTACACACTGGCATTCAGTCATCACAACAGCCTTACCAGGTGGCATTGTATAAACTAGTTAACGGAGGTACAGTAGTCCTCTCTTACCCACGGGTTTGCTTTCCATGGTTTCAGTTACCTTCAGTCAACTGTGTTCTGAAATTATTAAATAGAATATTCCAGAAATATTGCAATTAATAAGTTTTCAATTGAACACCATTCTGAGTAATGTGATGAAATCTCACATCCTACCCAGGACCTGTGTCCAGTGTATCCATGTTGTATATACTACCTGCCCGTTAGTCACTCAGTAGCCTCTTGGTTATCAGATCAGTGCTTGTGTTCAAGTAACACCTGTATTTTACTTAATCATGGCCAAAGCACAGGAGTAGTGATGCTTGTGTCCCTCAGCCAAGGTGCCTACTTTAGCATCACTCTCCAGGTTAAAGCTTCCAGAGCACTGAGCTCCAGAAGTCCTCAGGAAACCCAGGTGTGTGCCCGGTGACAAGTCACACCTTAACTCCACAGCACCCTCTGGAGGCACACCCCTATAATCCCAGTATTTGAGAGGCTGAGAGAGGAAGATTGCAGGTTTGAGGCCAGCCTCAGCAATTTAGCAAGACCCTCAGCAACCTAGCGAGACCCTGTTTCAAAACAAAAAAATAAAAAGGACTGGGGGTGTAGCTCAGAGGTAGAATGCCTCTGGGTTCAATCCCCAGTGCCACCAAAAAAAAAAAAAAGAAAAAGAAAAAACCACAGGTGCGATTGTGAAACTCTCTTTAGAAATATGGTCCACTCTACTGATGTGCACATCAATGTAGACATGGATACACTTGGGAACCCAGAGTGAGCGCTGGGAGGTTCTATTCTAGGTAAACAAGAGATAGTCAACTCTGAATTACCCGGGCCAAACAATGGCAAAGCAAAAGAGCATTTTGTTTGCTTGCTTACAATGAATAAGGAGCAGTAGACACGTTGCTGGGACATTTGACATGTCCCTTCACCCACTCGGGATGTACCAGGAAGGGGACCCAAGGTGGGTAGGGGTCACCTTGACTCCCAGGAGTCATCACCCTTTCCCCACCAATCTTGTGTGCTTTCTCAGTTATGTAACCAACGCACAGCTCCAGTAGTTCACAGCATAAGTAGAACGGATATAACACTTCCCAGTTATCTTTTCTTTCTGTTTCTTGTTTGTTTTCTTATGTGGTGCTGGGGATTGAACCCAGTGCCATTCTACCACTGAGCTACACCCCCAGCCTTTTTACTTTGAAACAGGATCTGGCTAAGTTGCTGAGGGTCTTGCTAAGTTGCTGAGGCTGGCCACCTAATACCCTCCTGTTTAAGCCTCCCAAGTACTGGGATTACAGGCGTACACCACAGTGCTTGGTTAACAGTTTACCCACAGTAGGTGTTACAGGTTGAGTTGTGTGCCTCCATAAGATTTACTGAAGTCCTAAATCCTGGTGCCTTATGTGGACATAGGGTCTTTGCAGACATAATCCAGTTCAGATGAGGCCATGCTCATATTAGGGTGGGCCCTAATCCAATGTGACTGGTATCCTTATAAGAAGAGAAAATGAGCTGGGCACAGTGGTGAATACTTATAATCCCAGCAATTTAGGAGGCTGAGACAGGAGGATCACAAGGAAACAAATATAATAGGTGATGATAATATAAGAGAAAAGTTGGTTACTCTAAATAAATCAGTCCCGTGGCTTCCACAAACCACATTCCAGGTTCCTGAGAGAATACATAACTATGATTGCCAAATCACAGACCCTTATTTGGGGAAATGAATAGTTTCCTGAAGACTGAGGCAGGAAAATATCCTTTCCATGTACAAAAATGAAAAAGATGAAACCCAACAAATTGTGGAATAAGGAGTTCAACATCAGGCATAATGCTAGAAAAGATCACTAATGGGAGGGTTTGGAAGCACCTAGTGAAGAATGCATCCTGAGCCCCTTAAGAATAGATCATACCAGACCAAGGGAAATGCCTTCTTGGACAGTTACTGGACTCAGATTTTTGCTTTCTGTTCACTACAAGAAAGGTACAATGAACACAGAGGTCACTAATAAAAGGACAGGGCGTGGAGCCAGGCAAGCGCTGCTTTTGCTCTGCTCTGTGCCAGGCAGACCTCACCTGGATATGTCCTCAGTTTGGGGCAGCACCCTGTGGGAAATGCACAGGTGATCTTGAGGAAGACTGAGACACTGGGCAGAAAGTCAGTGGCGCTGGATCCGCGTCCTGTTTACAGCAAACGCTGCCTGGCTGAGAAGCGCTGTCCTGGTCCAAGACCCAGTCAACACAACCGCGAGTCGAAGGAAGGGAACCCTGTCCCCAGGACTGATTCTAAGAGGTTCCGTTTCTGTCATTTATGTTGGTATCACCAGTGCCTCATACACCACCCAGCACATAATTGTTTCTGAAATGTACAGCAGGTTCAGGCCAACTTGGCACTTCTCTTTTCTAGAGGACACTGCTTTACCTGTCATCATTTTCTGACACTCCTGATTGGTCCAGGACCTCCCCACAGACACAGAAGAATGATCCCAACTTTTGAGGCGGAGTCCTTATCAGGGCCACTAGCAATAGAGAGAAGCCTGTTAAGGTCCCTGCAAAACAAACTGACTGCACGGAGTCTGGATCCGCCGAAAGGAGCCTGGTTTTGAAATAGAGGCCACACCTGGAGTGCCGACCTGTGAACTCCATCCTAACAACATCTCTTCCCCGTTGTTCTTGCCTGGAAACAATTGTGCCTTACCGTCATTTTCCATAAGACTATTGGGCAATAAATTCATAAAGCATTTGGAAGGCAAAGATGAGAAAAAGGAAAGAATGATGCTTTACGCAGTTCATGAGCTCCTGATTCTAGGTCGTCTCCTTCTGGTCGATTATATTTACCTCTCGCTGAAACACATCATGCATCACCTCTCCGGGCAGCTGGCTTTGCTCCACTCTGGAATTGCCCCATGGCCAGTCCTGCTCTTGCGCATTGTGGAGGGCAATTGCAGCCGCAGTTCACTTCTGCTATATAAAGGCTACTCCACTCTGAGCTCGGCACTTAACCTTCCTAAACCTGATTTTCCATTAAAACAATAATAATGACTGCTCTACCTATTTCTGGTTTGCTTTGAGGATCATAATAGATTTGAGAAAACCTATTATGATTTCTAAACATCAACAATGTTTTCTAAACATTGTTTTCTAAATTATCAACCACCAATCAGATATGAAGAATTGCTGTTTTCTAATGGTCTCTAGTTCAACTATTTTCCAATTCTGAGGTGAACTTATTTTTTTTTTTTTTGGTACTAGGGATTGACTCCTGGGGTATTCCATCTCTGAGCTACACCCCCAGTCCTAATTTGAAACATGGTCTCACTAGGTTGCTAAGGGTCTTGCTAAGTTGCTGAGGCTGGCCTCAAACCTTCAATCGGTCTGTCTGGGCCTCCCAAGTACTAGGATTACAGGTATGTGCCACCATGCCTGAGATGAACTTCTTTTACCTTTATGTCATATTCACTCATTCCTTTGTAGGTAGACATTTGTCATTTCACATCTATTTACTGGGCAGCTGCTATGTGGTAGGCCTTGCACTGGGGGCTTGGAAATGAGGGGTAGAAGATGGAACCTTCGACCATGTTTAGCAAAGAAGGCTGTGGAACACACAGGAGTGGGGGGTCTTTTGGACTGGGGATGGGAGAGGGGGCTAGAGGAGTCAGAATCCTTCCTAAAGTGAGTGATGACTTTACTGAGCTCTTTTTTTTTTTTTTTTTTTTGCAGTACTGGGGATTGAACCCAGGGGCATTCTACCTCGGAGCTACATCCCCAGCCCTAGTTTTTAATTCTTTATTTGGAAACAGGGTCTCACTAAGTTGCGGAGGGCCTCACTAAGTAGCTGAGGCTGGCTGCGAACCGGATCCTCTTGTCTCAGCCTCCCAAGTATCAGGATTACAAGCGTGTGCCACCATGCCTGGCTTTTTACTGAGCTCTGAAGGAATCAAAGAAGTTAACCAAGCTGGGAGCAGTAGTGCACACTTGTAATCCCAATACTGGGAGGCTCAGACAGGAGGATTACTGGTTCGAGGACAGCCTTAGCAATTTAGCAAGACCTCAGCAATCTAACGAGACCCTGTTTCAAAATAAAATAGGGCTGGGGTTGTAGTTTGGAGGTAGAGTGCCCCTGAGTTCAATACCCAGTACCAAAAAATAAAAATAGAGAGAGAGAGAGAGGAAGGAAGGAAGGAAGGAAGGAAGGAAGGAAGGAAGGAAGGAAGGAGAGAAAAAGAAAAGGACTGGAGGTTTAGCTCAAAGGTAGAATGCCCCTGGGTTCAATCCCCAGTACAAAAAAAAAAGAGAGAGAGAAATGAAGTAGTGATAGACACCACAACATGAATAAATGTTGAAAACACACTGAGTGAAAAGAGCCAGACACATGAACACATGAGCCCACGAGATTTCACTTATGTGACAGTCCACACTAGAGAATCTATGGGAAAGTCCGGTATAAGTAGAAATCTATAGAGACAAAAAGTAGATTGGTGACTTAGGACTGTGAGGGATGGGAAGGTAGAGAGTGACAGCTAAAGGGTACAGGTTATGTTTTTGGTTTTGGTTTTTTGAGGTGATGAATATGTTCTAAAGTTGACTGTGGTAATAGTCATCCACATATGTGAATGTACTGAAAGCCATTGAATTGTACACTTTAAATAGGGGAATTGCATAGTAGGTGAATTATATCTCAAAGAAGCTGTTAGAAACACAAGACTCTATATAGCAGGTGTTAACCTGGGCTTTTGAGAAGCAGAAGACCTAAAATGGCAGGCTGACACTGAGATGTCTGTGCGTTTCCAGGGCCTGCTCACTGGATCCCTACGGCCTCCGCCCTGCTACCACTGCAAGTACTCATCGCTGCTCTCCGGAGCCAGGAGCCCTTCAAGAGCTCAATGCGATGCTTGACTACACGGAAGGAATGCAATAAATATTAATGTAATCAAACATGCAGATAAAATATGCGGTCTATTATTGAAATAAAGATGATTAGTGAGCCGGGCGTGGTGGCGCACACTTGTAATCCCAGTACTTGGGAGGCTGAGACTGGAGGATCCAGGTTCGCGTCCAGCCTCAGCTACTTAGTGAGATCCTGTTTCGAAATAAAGAATAAAAAATAGGGCTGGGGGTATAGCTCGGAGGTAGAATGCCTCTGGGTTCAATCCCCGGTACCGCAAAAAAAAAAAAAAAGATGATTAGTGATCACTTTTGACTGATAACTAACTGAAGAATAGGATATGACACTACTCCCTGCCTCCATTGCTGTAGAAAAAGGAATGATTGTGAATTCTATTCTGATATGTAAGCCTTTTCATTCGAAAGCACTATTTGTAATATGAGGACATAATCACTCCCTTTTTCCCCTACTGGGGATTGAACCCAGGGTCTCAAATTCTAGGTAAATGCTCTACCACTGTGCTACATCCCCAGCCCTTCAAATCACTTATATAGCTATCTGTTGACCATGTTTTTGCTATTAATATTTTTATTATTTTTGCGGTACTGGGGATTGAACGCAGGGGCGTTCTACCTCCGCGCTACACCCCCGGCCCTATTTTTTATACTTTATTTTGAAACCGGGTCTCACAAAGTTGCGGAGGGCCTCACTAAGCAGAGAGAGAGAGATAGAGACAGGGGGAGAGAGAGAGAGAGCTGAGGCTGACCGCGAACCGGGATCCTCTGGTCTCCGCCTCCCAAAGTACTGGGATTACAAGCGTGCGCCACCACGCCTGGCTTATTAATATTTTTAAAATAAGTTTAGTAACCTGGTAGGAAATTTAAGCTATATATGCAAAGTTTGTTGGGTTTCTCAACCTTTAACTGAAAACTTCATCATCAGAAAAAGGACAGGGTCCGATATCTCCTGAATCAGATATGTGTGCCATCCATAGGAATTTTCTCTGAATGATTAGAACTACAAAGAGCAAAGAAATGTTCTTTGAGTTATTAGACTTTGTGGAACTGTATTCATAGAGTCTTTCCTGGGTAAATACCAAGAAGAGGAAGGTAGTAGAAATTGGACCATTTTCTCATTTTTAAAATTTACATTTGTGTTTCAAACTACTTGAAACATCTAAGGAAATCGATTTTTATTTTATTTTTAACTGATGGGCAGTGTGCTCTGACACTCATCCAAAATGCTCCTCTAAATTTGAACTTTTCACATGGAGGTACCTATACTTGCTTTTCCTTCTCGGATCTCTTCTCCCGGCATCCCCTCTTGGCGTAGGAGCTCGTCTTCTTTCTGATTTGTAACACTCTGGGTACCAGTCCTGGCTGCTCGCGCAGCAGGCGTGCGCAGGTCGCCTCGCCCGGGTTAATCCTGCAGTCACATTTGGGGCTGGAGCTCCGCCGCCCAGCACCGAGCCTGAGAGCAGCTGACTGCTGACTCAGAGGGAGAGCAAGCCACCCGCGAATCTCTTTGCAGCTCGCTGCTGCATCCCTATCCCACAATCCCTTGCCTGGCTTGCTGCAGTCTTTCCAGCCGACGCTGAGAGAAAGATGTCCTGCAAGATAGAGATTGATTGGTCTGAATACCGAAGGGGGTCTCCCACTTGTTAATGACCCAGAAACATTCCTGCCGACTTTCCCGAGCCTTCTCTCCTTTCCTCCATTTTCCTCTTCCTCTGTTCTGTTCCTGAGCGGGCACATCAGTACTTAGAGCAGAAGATATGCTGGGCTTCTGATGATGGCTGCACTGCATGGTAGGGAATTTTAACCAGTCTCTTTGCATGGTGCTTCCAAACTTGAGGTGGTAGCAGAAATGTGCATTGTTCTCTTGGATTGCCGCGGAGCTGCAGCGACAGACTTGGGAGGGTTTAATTCTCGGCCTCGTTGATTAGTCTGTTTGTCTGCAGACATGGGTAGGTCCTAAATGTCCGGCTTGCTTAGTGCTGTGCCAGGTGGATAACCGATTTCTGGTCTCTGTTCTGTCTTCTTCTTTAACCCCCTTTCTCTTTCATGGTGGTGCTGCATGCTCTGTAACTATAAGACAGAGGGAGACTTACTCTTTGCTTAAACAAAGGCATGAAATTAACCAGTATGGGGAGAAAGTCATGCAAGATTTTATCAAGTTCTATCGTGAATTGACTAGGTTTTAATTTTATTAGCCTTTAGTTTAACGTTGTCTTGGCTTGTTTTAAATAGAATAAAAATCTTCCCCCTGCATCTTTCTGTTGGGATGAAGTATTTAATTTACAGGATTCTTTCCTCGCTACCCTAGGGTGGAGGGGAACGTGCGGTGCGACCCTTCCCCCACCCTGGCCTCGGTTAAGAGAACCCTGGGGTTGAGTTCCCTGGCTCCCAGTTACTATTGGAAACCCGTTCCATTCATAATGCATGACTGGACCCTCAGATTCTGAATGCCATTGAGGACCAGCAAACGAGTATGCAGCAGAGGATCTCTTTCTTTTTGACCATTTTCCTCTGCCTTTGAAGTACAATCAAATCTGGGTGGAGCTCAATGGTTGCATTACACAGAGGGGGGAAAATCATTGGATTGGCTTTTAGGTTTTGGTTCCTCAAACCATGGATAATTTTTGTGTCAGAGCTTTTTCTACAAGAATGCCCCACCCTGTCATTAGTCCTTATTGTAGGGCCATAGGAGAGCAAGTAGGAAGGTTATTTATTTTAAACTAAAAATTGAACATTAATGGATCACCAGCCATAAGATAAAATATTTTTGTCCAAGGAAATGATGGTTTCAATGGCATATCTTTCAAGAACAGATATCGACTCAATGAGGCGTTTAAAAAATTATTAGTTTGCTTCTTCAGCTTAGATCACATTACGGCAGTTTTATTTCTCATGAATAAATTGTTGGGGGTTTTCAAAAGTCTACAATATGTAAGAAGGATAATTTGTTTGCTCAGATCCTTAAACTGATTTAAGTAGTGTTAAGATTCCTTTTTGCACAGTGAATTTATTTACTGGGGTGGTTCATTATTTTGGGGGTGGATGGACGCTTTACCGGCATGATTCCCAACCCACTGTGATGTTAAATAATGCAGGCCCCTCCCAAGCACACACACAATGAGAAGTTTCCAGCATTGGGGTATGAGAGAGCCGTTTGCTTTCTTATGCCAAGACCTCCATTAGTAGCCCTTCCTAAACCTCCAAGTATTTCTTTGCAATTTTCTCGAAAAGGCACAAGTGATTTGCATTGCAAAGGTTAAAACAGGGCTGAATGTAAAAAAATTATCTGCTAGAATATGCTGTTTCAAGATATATGCAGGCAGCATATTTAACCCACACAGTTTTAAAAAGCAGAACAAAATCTATACATATTTTTTTTACCATAGTATTACAATCATGAGATGTCCTAATGTTTTAAATTTAGAGGATCACAAAAGATTAGTGGACTTTGTGGTTTGTGATATAAAGTAAAAACACTCATTCTTTGTCTTCCTAAGAAATGAAAATGCTAATTTTTAATACTCCCTCCTGTCTCTTTCCATTATTTCCAATGAAACTGGATCCTTATCCAAATTTTTATATGTATTATTGAGGCACATAGAAGAGAAATGCCTTCATACTTAAAAGAATTTGCTGGCAAGTTATTTACTATCATAGGCTTTTTTTTTTTTTATCTCCAATGCTGGGCATGAAATCCAGGGCCTTGTCATACTAGGCAAGTGTCTACCACAGAGCTACCCCCAGCCCCTTCATAGTTTTTTTTCTTCAAAAAATGTGAGTGAGTTACTTCTTTTTTTTTTTAAGTGAGTTACTTCTAAAGTGTGGCAAAATGATAATGTGTACACACTTGTAATGGCTTTTTTAAAAATTTCTCTGATGCCATCTCAGTCCTTGGATTACTTATGCAAGGGTTTCATGTTAGTACAATTGCTCTCTAATGGCGCTGGCTATTAGGGTTTTCTGAATATTTCCATTGTGCAGGTTGTCCAAATTTAACAGATTAAATTTCCTCCTAAATTTAGAGCTTTAGATTAGACCAGATAGTGAGGGGGGGAAATCAGTGAAGTATTCAAATAGCATACTTGAAAGAACCAAGAGTTACTGCTTTTTGAATGCTAATCTTTCTAATCCCCTTCGACTCTACCTAACCTCTTCTGCCTTCAATCCCAACAGCCTCCATTTTTCCATTAACTGCTTTTTATTATTTTTCTTGAAAACTTATTAAGTTAAAGGAAATATTTATTCTAACCAACAGTAGAATTAAATAATGTGCTGCCTATGCATCAATGGCAAAAAGGGGTTTTACTGCTATGTAGGCTGCATCTTTTGAAGTTCTGATGTGACATAAATGTCTTTTCCCCCTTCTCACCAGCCTCTCCCAATCCCCAGAGTCAGTGCTCACTACTTGGTGCCCTGGCTGCCTCTTTCTTTTAGACCCATAATATTCAACTTCTTTGTGTCATCCACAGGGGAAGCAAGGGGTGGGGGGAGACTTGGCAGAGTGATGGATGTAGGGAGAAGAGACCCTGATTGCCTCGATTGCCCCAGGGAACTGGAAAGGTGAATGTCAATTAGCCTGACCACTTAACACTTCCATCACACAGACTTAGTCTTCTGGAACTTAGAAATCCAAAGCAAAGCTTAAGAGCCGAAGCAAAAGGTGAGGTCTTCTGCAAAGAAGGCGATGGCAAACAGTTATCTAGCTCCACTAGGGAAGGAGGTAGGGGAAATAGGTATACTGTTATAAAGTGACGCTGGGAGCTCCACTTAAAAATCAACTTCAGCCAGTGCCCTGGTTCACACCTGTAATCCTAGTACTTGGGAGGCTGAGAAAGAAGGATTGAAGGTTTGAGACCGGCATGGTAACTTAGCAAGACCCTGTTTCAAAATAAAATAGGGACTGGGTATGGTGGCACAAGCCTTAATCGCAGTACTTGGGAGGCTGAGACAGAAGGATCACATGTTCAAGACTAGCCTGAGCAATTTAGCAAGACTCTCAGCAACCTAACGAGATCCTGTTTCAAAACAAAGAATAAAAGAAAGGGCTGGGGGGTATAGCTTGGAGGTAGAATGCTTCTGGGTTCAATCCCAGTACCACAGTAAGATAAAGTATTAAAATATAAAGCCAGGAGTGGTGGCGCACGCTTGTAATCCCAGTACGTGGGAGTCTGAGATAGGATTCACAGCCAGCCTCATCAATTTAGTGAGGCCATCCACAACTTAGTGAGACCCTGTTTCAAAATAAAAGAATAAAATAGGGCATATAATATAATATAATATGGCTGGGGGTGTAGCTCAAAGGTAAAATGCCCCTGGATTCTATTCCCTGTACCACAAAAACAAATAAAATAAAGTAAACCAACTGCATATGGAAAAGTACATCCCGGAAGCTTCCATACACTGGACCTTGGAAATAAGGAGTGACGGGCACATCCTTGCCTGGAGACAGAAGTTAAAGTGGAAAGCTCTTTACCAGTAGATGCCCCACCCCCTACACATACACACACACACACACACACACACACACACACACACACACACACTTGTGCACCATCAGGAAAGAGCTCATCTAGCTTTCTAATTTACAAGATGGCACATCAGGGATAGAAGCTTGATTTAACTGGAAGTGGGTCACCCTGTTTTAATTTCACTGAAGATTGTCCTCTTTTCTTCTAGTTGAGTCCTCAGCAGTAACAATGCAATTTCAATTACAGGCAAATGGACTAGGCTCTTCACTTAAAATAACTCAATGTACCTGTCTCTCTAATTACATTTTCACCTGTGCCTGGCCTGGCAGGTAGAGGGTAATGTATTGTGAGTTATAGATGATCCCAATGGCTCATGATTTCCCTTCATGATTTTATCTGCTAGAGAAGTTGACTTTTTCCTGTTTACATCATTATCATTGATCCCAAAACAATTAAATACGAAAGTCTATTAGTAGCCGGTGTGGTAGCACACACTTGTAATCCCAGTACTTGGGAGGCTGAGACTGGAGGAGCACAGGTTCGCAGCCAGCCTCAGCAACTTAGTGAGGCCCTCTGCAACTTAGTGAGACCCTGTTTCAAAATAAAGAATAAAATAGGGCTGGGGTGTAGCTCGGAGGTAGAATGCCCCTGTGTTCAATCCCTAGTACCACAAAAAAAGAAAAAAAAAGCCTATTAGTAAATAAGATCATATCTGGGCATGGTGGCACACACCTGTAATCCCAGTACTTGGGAGACTGAGACAGGAGGAGCACAGGTTTGAGGCCAGCCTCAGCAACTTAGTGAGGCACTCATAAATAGGGGTGGGGGTATAGCTCAGAGGTAGAACACCCCTGGGTTCAATCCCCAGTAACTAAATGAATAAATGAATGAATATAAAAAATTAATTCAACTAAGGAGAAGCAGTAGCCCAGGAGTGCCATAAAACTAGACTATAGAAATGGAATTAAGCAATCATAATGCACCAATAATTTTCCTTTAGAAAAGTAGAATTGAGTACCCTTAGAGTCATATTTAACCAAATATGCCAACGCTTACCCACAAATCAAATATTAAAATGTCATTCGCAGAGGAATCTTGGCCTCTGTTTCCCAACCATGGTCCCTAGACCAGCCAGACAAGCTTTGGTCACCCCCCCCCCCACACCGCCCTTGTAGCTTTTTCTTCCATCCTTCTTGCTCTTCCTCATGCTGGTGTCAGCAACAAAGAGTTTGGATACTTTTCTGATCTCAATGGTATAATTTGGGGTGAGAAATATGGTCTCAATCTTAGAATTGCGGACATAGGCATTTTTCTCTTGTTTCATCTCCTCCAATCAAATTCTTTTCCATTTGGTGGTAATTTCCACCAAGTTGAGAAAGTGAGCCAGGAAAAACATCAGAGATGATGTGAGGAGAGAACTGCTAGGGCAGGATTTTTCTGTGCAAGGATTTAGTTATGGGATTGCTGCGTTGCCTTTTCCCACAACGTGCTGTGTTTGGTTAGCAAAGTCCCCACTAACAACAAGCTGTGTGCCATCTTGGGCTTTTATTACCATACATCAGTATCCACAGTAATTCTCCATTTCTTTTTCCACATGTGTGATCATGTTAAAACATATTACTAGTATTTACCCTCTGGATGATGGCTTATGTTGCTAAAATTAGACTGTCACTCAGGGAGGCAGGTAAAGTCTGATGAAATAACATTCACAACAACCATGCTCTTTGTCACAGAATTCTGCAAATGCTGCTCTTTTCGTCTACTGTGTTTATGTATATTTCCACGCTCTACTTTGCTAGGCTGATTCATTCAACAAATAATAAGTGAATTCTAAGTACTGGGCATACATAGCTCTACATGTTGGGATGACTGCAGTGAGCAATCAGACAAAAGTCTCTGTCATCCTGAACCTCACATTGAGGGGCTTGGATAGCAGTGCAGAGGATGGGGATATGATATGCAAAAGAAACAAACTATATACTATAGTAGAAGGTGCCTTTTTGAAAATGTTTGCTGAGCCGGGCATGGTGGTGCACGCTTGTAATCCCAGTACTTGGGAGGCTGAGACTGGAGGATCGCAGGTTCTCGCCAGCCTCAGCTACTTAATGAGGCCCTCCGCAACTCAGTGAGACCCTGTTTCAAAATAAAGAATAAAAAATAGGGCTGGGGGTGTAGCTCGGAGGTAGAATGCCCCCGGGTTCAATCCTCAGTACTGCGCAAAAAAGAAAAAAAAATGAAATGTTTGCTGTGCTGGGGATCACACCGAGGGCCTCGTGCATGCCAAGTAAGTGTTCTACCACAGAGCCACATCCCCAGCCCAGCTAGGTCTCTTAATCAGTTCTTTTGCTCTAATAAAAATACCATAGACTGGGTATGGTATTTTTGTCCTACAGTTCTGGAGGCTGGGAGAACTGAGGTCAGGGTGCCACCATGGGGGAAGCAGTGAGGGCTGCCTTGTTTTACAGACAGATGGCTGTCTTCTTGTTATATCATCACATGGAAGAGAGAGAGCGCTTGCTTTTGTTACTTATTATAAGGCGCTAACCCATCACGAGGGCTCCATCCTCATGACCTTAGTACCTCCCAAAGGTTCCATCTTCAAATACCATCACACGGGGGGTTAGAGCCTTGATATGATTTGGGGAAGTGGGGACACAAACATGGAGCCCATAACCAAGTAACCAGTGCTATGGAGAAAAACATACAAAGCCTGGGTAGAGTGCAAGGGAACTAGGGATAAGAGGCCATTTTAAACAGAATGGTCGGATTGAGCAGGTGCCCCTGAGCAAAGGGCTAGAGGACAAAACATCACTGTAGGTTTGAAAGGCACCCCGTTTTAGAAGGGACCTCATGCTCTACCCACGGGACCCGGCGCCGACCCAGGAACTCTCAGGACTCCATCTTGCTGCAATCGCACGAGGTTTTATTGAACCAGTATACTGGGGCCGAGCTCGTATCTCACACAGGAGAGGAGGTCGACCCTCAGCAAGGGGAGAGGAGGGTATTTAAAGATACAGCT
>PVJS01032112.1:0-22978 GCA_004027185.1 Glis glis | reverse complement strand
GAGGGACACCAAGAGCTGTGTGCATGTATGTTAACACCAAACTGATACTCATTGTGATGTGAGACTACAATACACCAATAAAAACATAAAAAAATTGTTCAGTGATAATATAATAGAATCATGAGGGTTTTAATCTCATCAGTGGATAAGTCCATTGCTGGCTTAATAGATTTATTGGGTGGCAAGTTAGGCAGGTAGGGTATGGCTGGAGGAGATAGGTCACTTGGGATGTGGCCTTGGGGATTATAAATGTCCCTTGCCCTCCTCCCCATGCTTTTCCTCTCTGCTTCAGCTGCCATGCCCTGAGCTCCGAAGAAGGATCTGAAACCTCCAGAACCTGAGCAAATAAATCTTCCTTCCTTTAAGTTGTAATCATCTGGCATTTTAGGTCATAGCAATGGATGCTGACTGAAACATGCTCCTATTCAGCTTTGGGTAAAATTTTAAAAGACACTTTAAATTTAAAATGTATTGACCAATGTGTGTATGTATACTTCTACCACCCTGAAACCCATCAAGATATATGATTACAATGCACCCATAAAAATAAATAAATAAATAAAAATAAATAACATTTAAAAAGCATTTAAGAGTCACCACATGAAGAAATGATTGTGTAAATCTTAGTTCCCTAAGAATTCAAAGAATTGAGTTAGCTGTTATTCTTCTCAGAAAGACAAAAAACAGGATGCTTTCTGAGGACCAACAGAGCACACTGAACCAACACCAAAGTCAGAGAACTAGCTAAGTGGGCCAACAGCCTTATTCCAGTTTAAACCTAAACGGTGTGTGGTCTCACCATAAAATAGCTCTTTCATCCATGTTCCCAGAGAAGCAGCAATATACTCTCCTGTGCTAACTACAAGGATTTTATTTAATCTCCCTGAAATACACACTTCAACTACAAAGCACTTTATGGCCACAATGCATGGGAAATATGTCCTTTAATCTAGAGGATGGATTTACCATAAAAATTTTGAATTCATCCAAGAGCTGGGTGTGGTGGTGCACGCTTGTAATCCCAGTAGTTGGGAGGCTGAGACCGGAGGATCCAGGTTCACAGCCAGCCTCAGCTACTTAATGAGGCCCTCCACAACTTGGTGAGACCCTTTTTCAAAATAAAAATTAAAAAGATAGGGCTGGGGGTGTAGCTCAGAGGTAGAATGCCCCTGGGTTCAATCCCCAGTACCTCAAAAAAAAAATTTGAATTCATTTGATCTGTAGATAAACTCACCAGCACTGTGTTTATTAATCAAGCACTGTATATAATCATATAGATTTACCTAAAGGTGTCATATTTAGATCTACTGCACATAACAGAAGGCAATGAGCCCCACAGGTAAGATACACATTATGTGTCATGAGAGTTCCAAGGACTAGCTAAGTGCCTGCTCACAGATGGCACGCAGCAAGTACTGCACCAAACCATTGATCACTGGATGGACGATGATGATGCACTTTATAGCTGAAGGAACAACAGGACCCATGACAACCCATGCTACCAAACAACAGTGTTACTAGATGGCTGACCAGTGACAGAACCCAGGCAAGTGTTCCAAGGCACCTCATGTGCAAGGAAGATTTTACATTTTTATGGTCAGTCTCAGGATTATTTAAAATTTATTGTTTAAAAATTGATAGCATAGCCGGGCATGGTGGCGCACGCTTGTAATGCCAGTACTTTGGGAGGCAGAGACTGGAGGATCCGGGTTCGCAGCCAGCCTCAGCTCTCTCGTTCTCTCTGTCTCTCTGTCTCTCTCTCCTTAGTGAGGCCCTCCGCAACTTCGTGAGACATGGTTTCAAAATAAAGTATAAAAAATAGGGCCGGGGGTGTAGCACGGAGGTAGAACGCCCCTGCGTTCAATCCCCGGTACTACAAAAAAAATAAAATAAAAAATAAAAAATAAAATAAAAATCGATAGCATAAATTGTGTATCAAGTACAACATGGTGCTTTGAAATATATAGTATATATACATATTCTACACTGTATATATATATGCACACTATATATATACACACACTATACATATGTAGTGTAGTGTGTGTGTGGGTGTGTACACATATATATAGTAGACTGGGTAAACCTCCCTAATTAACCAAGACTCATGCTTTTATCTAGGGCACCCCACAGCCTGTCTTTCTAGTATAATAGATTCTCCCCTCCAGATTTCTTTATTTCTAATGATATTATCATCATGTATATGACCTTTGAGAAAAATTTAGTCTTATACTTTCAAAACACATATAGGGGTTTCCTGATTATAAAACTAATTAGTGAATTATTGTTGACAAAATAATTTGCCCTGGCTCTATTATGCCAGAGTTTGTTCTCTTATGTTTGTAAAGCAAGCAAGAAAAAATGTCTAGAGCTGGTTTGGAGGCTCCATAAAATCATGAAGCTCCTTCTCTCTCCCTACTTTATCCCTCTTGGCTTCCAGCCTCTAGGTCACCTAATGATCCAACATGGCTGCTGAAGCTCCTGCCATTCAAAAAGAACTGACGAGAAAAAGGAGCGACCATGTGCCCTCTCCCTTCTAAAGAGCTTTCCTGAAAATCTCACCTGACACATTCGTTTATATCTCATTTGCCAAAACTTGGTCAAAAGCCAAAAGCTATAAAGCCTGGGACAGGGTTTTCTAACTAGGCACAATGCCCAGGTTTCTGTCACTAAGGATAAAAGGCATACTGAAAGGAACCTGCCTCCTATGTTTTCCAGTGTATAAATAAAAACAGTGTCAATTAAAGAAAGGGAAGTAAACTCCTGCTACAACAGGAAGCTGATTAAAAAAAGTTCCTAATGAAATAAATCTCTAAAACTGAGTATTTCTAGGTATAATACAATAATCTGCAATCAGGATCAAATCCTAATAAAACAGATAAAGATTTACCATAATCTCACACTAAAGAAATTCAATGCATGTAATTTCCAAAGCTACATTTCATGTGGAAAAATTAGGAAAAAGTAATTTTACCTTAGCCCCAATCTGCTCTCTTTGTCTTTCCTAGCACAGCCTGTCTAATTGCATTAAATGAAAAGGTGAAATTGCTCCTGTTTATGTTACTATGGAGACAGAGCTATATTGTTCAAAAAAGACGCTTATGTTTTCCGTGATGCTCTGATCCAAAATAACTCCAGAAGGTCAGATTATAGAAATGCTATGTCAATTTGAAAGAGAACCTGGGATCTTTTAATTTTAAAAAGTCATCATCATAATCTTCTCTTATCTTAAATGCCACAGTTATACTCATTGAGAAGTTTTTTATTTTTTGTTTTGTTTTGTTTTGGTTGTTTTTGTTCTGGGAATTTAACCCAGGGGCATTCTACCTCTGAGCCACACCCCAAACCATATTTTATTTTTTATTTTGAAACAGGGTCTCACTAAGTTGGTTGCTGAGGGTCTCACTAAAAGATCCTCCTCTCTAAGCCTCCATAGGACTGGGATTGCAGGAGTGTGCTACCATGCCCAGTATTTTTTTTTTTTAAAGATAAGGTCTCAATAAGTGGTCCAGACTGGCCTCAAACTTGCGATCCTCCTGTCTCAGCCTCCGGAGTAGCCAGGATTACAGATGTGCACCACCACTCCTGAATTCTTTGAGAATATAAGTAAATTCTTACAGAATGAAGTGACTAGAACCCAGAGTTCACTTAACCATCTTGTAGAGATCCTTCACTATGAAATAAGCACTGGGAACAAACAACAAATGAGACAAGATATGCCCTGCCCTCTACAACAAATGGGAAATTAAAAAGATGAGTTATCTCAATAAAATACCATACCTATAGGATGTATAAATTCAAAGGATTCTCAGAAGAATGGGAATGAACCTACCGTATGACCCAGCAATACCACTTCTAGGCATCTACCCAAAAGATCTGAAACTAAACTACCAGACTAATGCATGTGTATCTATGTTCATAGCTGCACAAGTCACAATTGCCAAACTCTGGAACCAGCCAAGGTGTCCATCAACAGATGAATGGATTACAAGACTATGGGATATGTACACAATGGAATTTTACGCAGCCATAAAGAAAAACAAAATTACATCATTTGCAGGGAAATGGAGGGAACTGGAAAACATTATGCTAAGTGAGATTAGTCAGTCACAAAGAGTAAAAAGTCAGATGTTCTCCCTGATATGTGGAAACTAGGGAGAATGGGACTTAGAAGGGACTCCAGACAAAGAAGGAGAAAACTTTAGATGAACAAAGAAGGCGACCTGAGGGAGTTGGGAGTGGGGTGGAGGGAAACACACTAAAGCACATGATGTATATACACAAACTTATAAGACTCAATCACTATGCTGAGCAGGAAAAGGAGGGAAGGAGGAGGGAATGGGGTGGAATTTAAGGGAGGGCTAAATGAGCAATGTGTGCATGTATGTTTCTGCTACCCTGACACTTATCAAAATGTATAATTATAATGCACCAATAAATGAATATATAAAAAATGAAAGGAATCTTATATAACTATTGGGAGCAGAGTTCCTGGTGATAATTCATTTTAATAACTATTTTATATTAAATGAGAGTTACACTATTGCTTATCATTTTCACTAGCTAAAAAATAATAAATTTAATAAGAGTTCAAACCACTTGCCCATCCTTCCAAGTCCTCCATAATCTAGCCCTTAAAGTCTTCTAAAAATCAAACTTCTACACAATCCCAACACTCCGGGCAAACTGATTTTAGTATTAACCTCTAAAAGCACCATGTTCCCATCTGCTCCCTGTATTATGAACGACTTCCCCCTACTTGCCGCACACAAACATGCACTGTTAGTCAGCTTTCCATCACTATAACAAATACCTGAGATGATCAACTTATAGAGATAAGATTTACTTTGGCTCACAGTTTTAGAGGGTCCAGACCATGATTGATTGGCCTGTGGCAAAGTAGTACATGATGGCAGGGGTGCATGGCAGAGCAAAACCACTTACCTCATGGCTGGGAAGCAAAAGAGAGAAAGAGGAATGGGCTGGGATCGCATTATCCCCTGCAAGGGCAAGCTCCCATGACCTAAGGACTCCCCACCAGGCCCACCTCTTTAAGGTTCCACCACCTCCCAATACCACCGTCCTGGGGACCAAACCTTCAACACTTAGGCCTTTGGGAGATATTCAAGATCCAAACTATAGCAGCCATACATACCATTCAGCTAAATTCTTCTCTTCTTACAAACCCATTCAATGCTTCTCCTCAATAGAATCTATTGCAAATCCAAATCTCTCTTTGATCTCTTTGAATTTTTTTTTACCTACCTCAGATTTTCTTATTACGACTTCTGTATTACTGGCCAATTTTTAATCTCTGTAGGGGCAGGAATTTTCATCTCTCTTTGTATCATCTGAGCCCAGTAGTAGAGATGTTTAGTGAATATGAATAATTTGAGAAATTATCAATCGTATCCCTTTATATTCAGAGGGAAGGGCAGAAGAATAACCCTAGAAAAGAGATGCCTACATGGGGAATGAGGAAACCACATTAGACTTCCTTTTCTTCCAGATATACATGGAATTTCAGATAAGCTCAAATATTTCAAATATTCTCTTGAATTAGGAGATATAACAATGAGTAAATAAAACTCATGCATCAGGTGTTTTGAGATTTTCAGATAAAAGCCATCAGATTAGCATAAGCTCTTCATCAATCATCTTAGATCCTTCAATGACGTGGCAAAGCATGAATGAAATGCATATCCCTGAGGAACAGCCCTCAAGCACATACACTTTTTAAAAACCTGAATTGGTTCTTCGACATATAGGCAAAGGCAGAGACTTCCTCGACAAGACCAAACTCAAGTAATAGATCATAGAATCAATAAATGGGATGGCATCAAATTCAAAAGCTTCTGCTCTGTGAAGGACACAATCAAGAATGTGAAGAGAGCACCTACAGAATGGGAGAAAATCTTTGCCAGCTACTCCTCTGACAGAGGATTAATATCCAGAATATATAAAGAACTCAACACACGCCAAAAAAAAATCAGTAAGTGGGCAATTGAACTAAATAGACACTTCTCAAAAGAAGAGATACAAATGACCAACAAATATATGAAAAAATGTTCAACATCATTAGTAATCAGAGAAATGCAAATCAAAACTATACTAAGATTCCATCTCACTCTAGTTCAATGGCAATCACCAAGAAAACAAACAATAACAAATGCTGGAAGCTGGGCATCTGAGTGTGGTGGTACATACCAGTAATCCCAGTACTTGGGAGGCTGAGACAGAAGGATTGCAGGTTTGATGCCAGCCTCAGCCACTTAGCAAGATCCTGTTTCAAAATAAAAAATAAAAAGAGCTGGGTTTAGATCAGAGGTAGAATGCCCCTGGGTTCAATCCCCAGCACCAAAAATAATGAATAAATTAAAAAAAATAAATGCTGGCGAGGATACGGGAGAAAAGGAACTCTTAAACACTGTAGGTGGGATTGTGAATTAGTGGAACCACTATTGAGATCAGTATGGAGGTTCCTCAAAAGATTAGGAATGGAGCCACCACATGACCCAGCTATACCACTCCTTGGTGTGACCCTTGATTTTCTGAATCTGGCTGATCTCACTTAGCATAATGCTCGCCATTTCCATGCAAATGACATAATTTTGTTCTTCTTTATGGTTGAGTAAAACTCCATTGTGGTTTCATAACTTGGCTTTTGTGAATTGCGCTGCTGTAAACAATTCACATGTTTTCTCTCATATGTGAGAGCTCGAAAGAAAAGAGGAAAGAAAAGAAACCTCATGAAAAGGAAAAGAGAGACTGTGAAGGAGTGGAAGGGGACTAGGGGAGGGAGGAGAGGAGGGAAAGGGGAGGTATGAGGAAGGAAAAAAACCAAATAATGTTATATGTATATATGAATGTAGCATCATGACTCTCACTATGATATACAATTACAATGCACCAATAAAAAATTAAAAATAAAATAAAAATTAAAACTGGGTTGGTTAAACAATCCTTGTCTGTTGTCTAAAATATGACAATATAGTTTTCTTTTATAGCTTCCTAATACACTATAAGAAAACTGTTTCTAAGGAATTTCCCCAGTCTGTGAACTTGGGGGTGTGCGTGGAAGAGAACAGTTTCACCACTAATGCAGTAAAATTAAACTGATTGGTATCTCAGGAATTGGATGAGTAAGAAAGATTATTTAGCACTTTACCTGGTATTAACAATAAACCTGAATTTTATAGATGTATGTAGTAGTTAGTCTATAAATCAACCCCTTTATGACTAAAGTAAAACAGACGGGGCTACACTTCCTGCCCCAAGCCTCATTCTTTCATTCAGCACATTAACTACCAATGTATATATTAGAGTGCCTTGGGCTACAAGTACAGAAAATCCTGCTCTAACTAGTTTAAACAAGAAAATTGAATTTTGTCATATAACATGAGGTCACCAAGGAAGGAGATTTTTCAAAATTGGCTGATTCAATCACTCTAGGATGTACTCAAGGACTCAGATTCTATCTATTTTTCCTAGCAGGACTGGTTTTCTCTCTTTAAATTGGCAACAAGATGGTTGTAGTAGTTCCAAATATCACCTCCAGGCAAGACAATATCCAAAGACAGAGTGAAGTATCACTTCTTTCCATTTTTCTTTCTTATGATCAAGGAACCTTCCCCTCACTTCTCGCTGTTGTTGTAAAAGCCCTTTGTGTGTACTAATCTAGGAAGCACGTGCAGGTGATGGGCATCTCAGGAAGCAAATTGGAAAGCAGCTAGACCCACTTTCTAGGAACTAAAAAAAGTAACAATACACAAGGGTGGGCAAGTAAAAACCAGAATCATGATTAATGGAAGGTGTACAGCATGCATGTACACATTCAACAAACATATACTGTTCCTTTATAAACATAGCATTTTACTTGAGGATAAAAAGAAATACAGATACAAGACCTACCTCCCAAGATCACTCATAATAAAGAAAATTCTGATTCCCTCAAGAAGTTACTCTGATTAAGCAATATATTATATATTATTATGATAATATATTATTATAATAATATACTATCATATAATTTATACATTCCCTTTCTTTCACTTATAAAGTATTTTAACATTCATTAATTCACACTGATCTCCACCACAAGGTTACAAACAGTGGTGAATAATGAAACATTTTCTGCATTTCTACAAAGAAGTAAGTGAGGCTCAGAGAAGACAAGCAGTTTTGCTTAATGTTTGGTAGTTAGAGAGTAGTGGAGATAGAATTCAGATCCAGGGCTTTCTACCTGTGTCTAGTCCTGGGTTTCTCCACAGTGGCACTTTTGACATGTGGAGAGAGACAGCAGTGTGGGGGGGAGGCGCAACCCCATTTATTGTGGGATATTTAGTAGCATCCCTGGCCTCCGCCACCAAATACCAGTAGCTGCATGAACCCCTCCCAATCATGACCATTAAAAATGTCTTCAAAAATGGCCAACTTTCGCTGGGCATGGTGGCACACGCCTGTAATCCCAGTACTTGGGAGGCTGAGACAGGAGGATCACAGGTTCAAGGACAACCTCAGCAATTTAGTGAGACTTTCAGCAACTTAGGGAGACCCTGTTTCCAAATAAAAAATAAAATAAGACTGGGGGTATAGCCTGGAGGTAGAAGGCCCCTGAGCTCCACCCCCAGTACCACAAAAAAAAAAAATTGCCAATTTTCCTCTAGGGGAGAAATTCACATCTCCTCCCCAGCTGAGAATTTTTTTTTTTTTAGAATTCCATAGTGTCTTTCTCCCTCCCCCCCCCAGTACTGGGGATTAAACCCAGAGGCATTCTACCTCCAAGCTACACCCCCAGCCCTATTTTTTATTCTTTATTGTGAAACAGGGTCTCAATAAGTTGCGGAGAACCTCACTAAGTAGCTGAAGCTGGCCACGAACCTGCGATGCTCTGGTCTCAGCCTCCCAAGTACTGGGATTACAAGCGTGCACCACCGCACCTGGCTTTTTTTTTTTTTTTAATAAAGGAGACCGGAGGATCCGGGTTCGCGGCCAGCCTCAGCTACTTAGTGAGGCCCTCCACAACTTCGTGAGACCCGGTTTCAGTAAAGGATAAAAAATAGGGCCGGGGGTGTAGCGCGGAGGTAGAACGCCCCTGGGTTCAATCCCCAGTACCACAAAAAAAAAAATTAAAAAAAATAAAGAACCTCAGGAACTACATTGCATCATGATCAACAGGAACATGGAGCAAGCTATAGATGTAGACAAGTGCCAATGAATAGAGTCTTAACTAATGAAGAACTCTGGAGATTTTAAGGTTTATAAAAAACATGTTTTCTTAAATCCATTTGCATATTAGTTGGACAAAAAAGTATCAAACTGTTTTTATCTCTAAGCCCTCTTTTCCAACTTTTTGTATTATCCATATTTTACCGCTAGAGAAGGGAGGTAAGAAGGCACCTAAAAAAACTCCCCAGTCAGTATCAGCCCAGCAAGAAAGGGAAAAAACAGCTGTCAAAGCCCCACTTTGGCACCAACAGCCTGTATGTGGCATTCCCCAGTGTGGTCATGTGAGAACATCATGCAGGTCCCACTTGATTCATGCAGGGTGTTCGGCATTGTAATTTTCTAGCATTTTTAAAAAATGGAGCTTGTTTTAATCATTATATCGTGCATGTTGTTTTGCTGCAGAAATAAAGAAATCTTCCCAACAAAAATCCCAAAAGGGGAATAGTTAAAATGAAAAATGTATATCCCCATCCATAAATTTTCTAGGGTAATTCTTAACTAATCTTAGTAATGAAACTTTCTATCAATTACCATCTTGATTATTCAACATAAAAACCAATTGAGTATATAAAATGCAGAGTAAAGAATATAAATGATTTGGAATTATGGCTTGAAGTAGAAAATTGGGTCAGTTTCCATAATCATATACTCTGAGTTTCCCTTCTGCTTCTGTTTATTAGAATTGGGCAATGGCTTCTAGAGACAACACACCCAGCTTTATCAACAACACCTAATAAAGCACCAAGCCTCCCCGGGGAAAACTGAGCAATAACCAGCTCCGTCTGTGATTCAATACAGTCTCAGCAGTATGTTCTACCTGTGCTTTATGAGGATTGGTCTAGATTATGCTGAACGGATTCTATTTCTCCATGTAAATTCTTTTGTTTTGGAATAATTTCATGGCCTAAAGCACTGAGGATAAACTCTTTGTATTTTCATAACAAAGATGCTTACACATGAGATGATTCTCATTCATATTTCATCTGTTTTCAGAGCAGACCAATTTTAGGTCTAAAGGTCAACACCTAGTAAAGATGATGCAAGAATAAAAACAGTGCCATATGGAGCTTCCTGAATTTGACTGAAAAACACATTTGAAAGAGCCAGATTAACCTCACAGAGAGCACATTACTGTCCATATGCAGGGCAAAATGCTGCGTGAACCATGGAAAGCTAAGTGTACCATTTGAGGACATCCCTGCAAGCTGTCGCACCACTCCCTGTGAAACTGTTCGGGTTGAAACTCATCAGTCCTCTTTTACGAAATAACATCTTTACACACACACAATGTGTGTGTGTGTGTGTGTGTGTGAGAGAGAGAGAGAGAGAGAGAGAGAGAGAGAGGCAAATGCATGGTGAAAGTGGCATATCCCAGGTAACTGCAGCCTTAATAAGTGGCTACTTAGGAAAACCCTCTCCTTGCCACCAAGTCACAGATGGGAAGGGCTTAAGTCTTTTCCCTGGGTGGCTCTCTAAGCCAGAAAAGAAAGCTCCTGAACCTTTTCCCCAGTATATATTCTGGTGTCATGTAAACACAATTCCTGCCAGACAGCCTGAGGGTGTTTACAAGAGCAACCTGGATTCACCCACTGCCCCAGGGTCTGCATCTGACTCAACCCTGCAATGTCACCACTGGCTGTAGATTCTGAGGCAGCCATTTATTTTGCTGCTGCTCTTTTCGTTACTCTGACTTTGCTATTAACCTAAGCAAGTGCCAACCCCATTCTGCGTATTATACTGAATATAAAACAGGAGACAAACCCCAGCTATTTGGCTTCACATCACAAAAGCATCAGCTTTGCTAATTAAAAACCTAGGAAAAGCACTATCATTTTGGTGTTTTCAATCACGAGAAGAAAACATCATCCACTGACCCATATCAAAAAGTAGCTGCATTGCTGAATTTCTGGCAAAGCCGGTGTGCCCTATAAAGAGAGCTGACTCAGAATGGCTGCACAGTCTGGAGAGGGGAAGACGGGCTGGATGACAGAGGGAGGAGCTCACATCTCAGTTCTGTCTGGGGAGGTGTGGGACCTGGGAGATTTCCTTGACTTCCCTGAGCTGCATCTATGAATATTTCTTCACGAAATATTGTCACACAGAACTGTGGGGAGGATGAAATGTGATCATGTATATCAAGAATGATAATGCTTTATTTATTCTTTTCCTCCAAAAATGAGGCTCCTTAGATAGTATTCTACCAGGAATGACATAAAGAAAACCTTGATCCAGCTGAAAGAAGTTGAAAGCCCACCATGTTAGGCCCCCCCAGCTGACTGCGAGGAAGAACAGAGGTGAACAGGGTCTAAACCTCCCTGGGTTAAACTAAAGTTCCAGAGAGGTTACATGTGTTGTTCAACATGTTGAAGGAAGAGCCAAAAGCAACTCTCACCTAGCTTTCTTCGTGGAACTCTGGCATGAGACTTTTCCCCCTGGGAACCCCTTGGGATAATCCAAGATAGCAGTGAGGTCAGTCGGAGAAGATGTCTAAGTGTGCATGCTCCAGCCTCCCTCTATGTTGGGAGGGATGGAAGGGACCCAGAAATCTCTACAGGTCCCTGAGAGCAGACATGGAAACAGTTCAGCATCTGGCTAGATAATTTGGCAGAGGAAGTGACATAGTATATAGTTGAAGGAGTTGGAGCCAAACCTCAAAGGTTTTCAGCAGCAAGCCAGGGCGAGATGGAGCCAAACTGACTAGCAGGACCACTGAGCTCTAATAAGGCAAAGAAAACAGACCCCAGGTTCCCTCACCTCAGTCTGCAGTTTGAGATGCCAAGAAGGAAGAATGCTATGATTTCTGAAGAGCCACAGAACACAAGGATTGTTCTCATAGATCCATCTGCCCCTCTTTCCCTCCACTGTGGGATCCCCTAAATGCAGCTCCATTGCAATCCACTCAGGTGCCACTGCAGAGCACAATGTGGGCTCAAGTCAAAAAGAAGGAACATATATCCAAATAAACGAGTCACTACAGAGATCCTTTTAAATTGGAGAATCAGAATAAGTTTATCTGGATGTTCTAAAATTAGCCCACTGGGTCTCCTTTTATTCAGCTTGGCGGGGGGGATTGGAGTCTTGAGGGAGATTCAGTTATGAAAAATGAAGAAGCTTTATTTTCCGTGCACATCTGAACTTAATGGAATAAAATGTGATCCAGCAGAGCTACGAGTCAATGCTGATCAGCTGTTACGCCAGGTTTGGCTGAAGAGTGTCACACACGCACCGTACCTTTTACACTAAATCTTATGATCCTATGTCAAGGAACCCAACCAGCTAGGTAGCAGTGAAACTTTAACTTGCCAATTAGACATCTCTCTGTCCAAACTGATAAAATTTCTGGTCACTTCCAGTTTAAATGATAGCCCACGCCAGATCAAAGCCAGGGTATCCTACATAGACTGCACTTGTACACAGTTACTGGTTGCTGTCTGAGATGAAGAGGGGGTGTCCACTCTCTTTCTCCCCAGTCCATGCACTAGCTCTGTTGAGGACAGCCAGGAGAGTCAAGCGTGATGGTGCACACTTGTAATCCCAGTACTTGGGAGGCTGAGACAGGAGGATCGCAGGTTCACAGCCAGCCTCAGCTATTTAGTGAGGCACTCTGCAACTTAGGGAGACCCTGTTTCAAAATAAAAAATAAAATAGGGCTGGGGGTGTAGCTCAGAGGTAGAATGCCCCTGGGTTCAATCCTCAGTACCACACACACTCAAAAAAGAGGACAGCCAGAAGAAACCAGCGGGGTCACGAGGAACTGTCCTGTCCTGTTGTATCTGATACCAGTGACAAATAACTGTTGCCATCACCATGGACTGCTCCCCCTCATATGAACGCTAAATACTGATGCCTTTCACCACCCACATATTCTTGGGGTAAGTGAACCATGCTGCCAGGCATTATCCCACAAGCTTCTGCAAGGAGTGTTTTTGTGTTTCCTCTAGACCCCACCCAGGGTAAGGAGAATACTCCCTCATCAGGTATATGTCTCCTCAGTTGGAACGAATAGATCTCCAGGGCAACCCACCAGTGCCTCCCACTTAACTACCTTCTGTATCCTTAACACCAAGGACTTCAGGAAACTAGACCCACTACCCCTAGTCTTTGGGGATTTGGGGAAGTTGGCATATGTGGAACTCCACACCCAGCTGTTTATTCCAGCATAGCAAGGGGCACATGTGTGAGTTGCTGGCCAACAGTAACTCCAGGTGAGAAATGAAACACACTCCTTCAAAACCTCCCATACTAGATGTGGACTAGATGGTTTCCTGACTTTAGGGCTTGGCTTTGAAAAGGGGAACAGGATAAATGACCCTTCCAAGAAGAGGAAAGAGGTACTTACTATGTCACAACTCTGCTCTCCCTAGAGACTTTTCACTCTTTCTCCAGGTGGCCAGGGAGAGTTACAGTCTGCAGGTCAGCTCTTTCTTAGCAAGCACTGCTTTGTGGGATTGATAACACAAAGGACATTTCTCTATCTAAAATATCGGAATGCGTCTGCTCGCACTCTCAATTGTGAGCTGTCTCCAGAGCAAAGAGGAATGAGGAGGGGCATCTCTTAGTGATAGCACACAGCATCGTGCAGCCCCCTTGGCATCAGGAGTTAGACCCTCAGGTTCTCACCCGGCCTTCGCCATATCATTAGGGTGGTCCTGTTGGGACACTCACCTAACCTCTCAAGGTCTGGGTCTACTATGCTTCTCAAGAGATAATACCATCTGTCCAGCAAAACACAAAGGATTTATATAGACTCATAAAGTCACTTTTAAAACAAAAAGATTGCAAAAAACCCACATTCGTATGCCATATGCCAAGAGAGAAATTCCCCCTTGTTTATTTTCAAGAAAGATAAGAAACAGGATATTGGAAGGCCCTGCCCTGTATTTTTGGGGGGACGGTGTGGTACTGGGGATTGAACCCAGGGGCATTCTACCTCCAAGCTTTACCCCCAACCTTTTTTGTTTTTTTTTTTTTATTTTGAAACAGGGTCTCACTAAGTTGTTGAGGCTGGCCTCAAACCTAGGATCCTCCTGTCTCAGCCTCCCAAGTACTGGGATTACAGGGGTATGCTACCGCGCCAGGCTCTGCCCTACATTTTGACAAAGGCAAAGAAAGACCAACATTGCAGAAACCAGCTGAAACCATTTTTCCATGGCTATAAATAATCCATGTGGTACCATCCAATGGCCCCTTTCCTTGGATCTTGGAGTTTCTGACATTGCGGCTTGCAAATCTCTAGAACTTCAACATTCACGGAGGAATCTAAACTTAGAACTCAAAAGCCCGAGTGCTCATCATGGTTCAAATGCCTTTATTGTAAAATAAAGGCACTGGGGTTCTGAGAATAAAGTATTCTCTCAGAATGTGAGCTGCGCTATGCTGGCATAAAGAGCTGTTTTTTCTCCAAAGCTGGTAAAAGTACAATGCAAAGGAACCACATGAAGTAACCCAGAAAGCGGGTCTCTGTCACTTTGACAGCGTCAGGCAGGATTAATGGTGCTGAGAAAATAAGCACTCGGCAGGCTGCTGTGAGATTTGAACATGGCCCTGAGGAAGTGCACACACTCCCAGGCTTCTGGCTTTTGCCGTAGAGGTGCTTATCTACAAAGCTATCTAAGAAGCTAAGTGAGGTGCTGCCCGCCTGTGCCATGGGCTCACTAATTAAAACGTATTTGCAGCTCTGAGTCCTATTATCTTTCCTAAAGGGAGAGCGCCAAGCAGGCCTCCAGCAGCAGAGAAGATAATTAAGTAAAAGTGTTTCTCGCAGATAAATAATGGATATGACAACAGATGCTCCTCTCTCCTAGAGAGGTGGGGACAACAAAGGAAGGATGTGCTTGTTTCCAGAATGAAGGCAAAATAGCTGCAGGCTGAAGATCAGCCCCCATTCAAACACCAGAGCAGAGAGTGGGCCTGGCCTCTGCTCCAGTATGAAACAGAAATCAATGTTTCTACACACGTTACTTACTTCATTATGCATTTTCACTTTGCCTTACAAAAGAAGCTAATACAAATTCAATACATGCTCACATTCCACACATGATGCCGCCGTGTTGCCAGCATGCGGGGCTCCAGGCACAAACTCTAAGAGGCTTTGACAGGTCCTTGTACACAAGACTCTGCAGAAACCAACTCTTCTTGGGAGCCTTGAGCCTGCCTGCCCTGTCATCTGCCATTACTCTTGCTCAGCTGCAGTGGACCAGAGATGACAATGGCCACCAAACACATTTTTTCCTAACACTTCCACACTGTCAAGGTCACAAGCTGATGGCTACTGGAGGCACATACGCCACTGCACGCCTAATTGCAGACAGCCCATTCTTACCATGAAAAGCAGTGGACATGTTAACAGAAGAAACCCTCAATGGCTATGCATGAGACAGCAGAAAAATGAGACACCTTTAGTATCTTCCTCTTAAGATTAAATATTAAACCACAAAGAAAATTACTAACCTTGGGGAAATGATTCCTATATAATAAGCAGTAAGAAGGAGAGCTATGACCCCTCTTTGCAGTAGCCCAGAGGTACTAGTAATGAGATCTCCAAGGCTTCCTAATTCTTCCAAGGAGTAGGGGAAGTATACATGTGTGCACATTGTATGGGCTTAGTGCAGGTACTATTATGGCAAATTGCAGCCCTGCCTATGTGCTGAAAAGTTAGCAACAGTTTATACAATGTGATCACAAAAAGTCAACTGCTATGCATCCCATGAGTCCACAATGAGGCAGTTTATAACAGAAACTCAATGCATAAATGCTGAATATAGGAACAAAAAAAAAGAAAAGCATGCCAATGTCCTTTATTGTATTTACTATGAGCATCATGGTACATAATGCACTGATAGAAATGAAACACTGGTTTACTATGTTATTAAAGTCTCTATTTCCTAAACAGGAATTTTATTTTATTTTGTAGTACTGGGGATTGAGTCCAGGGACATTCTATCTCTGAGCTATACCCCCAGCCCTATTTTATTTTTATTTTGAAACAGGGTCTCACTAGGTTGATAAGAGTCTCACTACTTGCTGGGGCTGTCCTCAAATCTGCGATCCTCCTGTCTCACCTTCCCAAGTACTGGGATTATAAACCTGTACCATCAGGCCCGACTTGAACAGGATTTTTTAAAAAGGAATTACTCAGGAATCCTTCTATGTTGGCAACTGGCAATGTTGAGAAAAGCAAATGGCACATATGCTAGACTCCAGTAATAAATTTCACCCCAAGGCAAAATAGACTCCAACTCATCCTGGAATTTGAAGACGAGGTGACTACACCACAACAAATTGTCCCTAGGTAAAAGGTGAGTGCAAGTTTTGTTTGTTTGTTTGTGGAACTGAGGATTGAACCCAGGGCATTCTGCCTCTGAGGTACACCCTAACCCTATTTTATTTTTTATTTTGAAATAGGGTCTTGCTAAGTTATGGTGGGCCTCACTAAGTTGGTGAGGCTGGCTGCGGACCTGCGATCCTCCTGTCTCAACCTCCCAAGTATAAGGATGAGAGGAGTGCACCACCATGCCCGGCTATAAGTTTTTATTCATGCTACCTGAAATATAAAGTAGCAGCTCAGTGAAAATCAAAGCTATGTTTGTAATTAAAATTATTAAGAAAATTCACACTTATACCAACAATTGATTTTCAAAAATGGTGCCAAGGTAATTCAACTGGGGAAGAAAAGTCTTCTCAACAAATGGTGTTGGAATAGCAAAATATCTATATGGAAAAATGAATAAACCCCAACCCCTGCCCTCATACCTATATATAAAAATTAATTCAAGATGGATCATAGACCTAACTGTTACTTTTAGAAGAAATCTTCATGATCAGAAATAGGTAAAGATTTCTGACAGGAAACAATAATTATAAAAGAAGAAAAATTGGTAAATTAGGCTTTACTCAAATTTAAAATACCTGTTCACCAAAAGATAACTAAGAAAAAGGAATGGGCAAACTATAGACTAAGATAAAATATTGTAGATATACACTTCTGGCAAAGAAGTCACATTCAGCATATATAAAGAGCTCTTACAACTCAATATAAAAACAACCAAATTTATAATCAGAACAAGACTTCAATAGAAACTTCACACACAAAAAAGATATACAAATAACCAATATACACATTGAAAATGGTTTCATCTTTGGTCACCAGGGAAGTGCAAATTTAAATCACAATGAGGTACTACTACACATTCACTAGAATGGCTATAATTAAGTAGACTGAAAACTCAGAGTGTCGACAAGGACATGAACCAACTACAACGCAGATGGAAGTGAAAAGCAGTACAATCACTTTGGAAAAAATGTTTGGCAGTTTCTTATGGAGTTCAATAAACACCTTCCAATGGTCCAGGCATCCTATTCCTAAGATTTTACCCAAAAGATACAGAACCAAAATGTCCACAAAGACTTACACAAAAATGTTCATAGCCATGCAATTTACTCATAATAGCTAAAAACTGGAGACATCCCAAATGTCTGTCAACTGAAGAATGGATAAACAAATTGTGGTAGAGTTACATAAGGGAATACTGCTCAGCAATTAAAAGAAGCAAACTGCCACTATGCATAACAATGTGGACGAATCTCGAAAACATCATGCTAAGTGAAAGAAGACAAACAAACACACACAAAAATACATCCTGCATAATTCCATTTATATCAAGTTTAAGAGCCAGAAAAGCTACATTCTGGTGAAAAGAGCCAGAAAAGTGGTTGCCTCTTGGCAGCAGGAGAAGGAATTGGAAAATATATATATATTATATATTATACATTATATATTATATATTATATTATATTATATATATTACACATATTTTAAGGGAACACGAGGGAGGTTTTTAAGTGATGGAAATATTCTGTCTTGACAGAGATATGCCTTTGTCAAAACTCAAATTGTACACTTAGGATCTGTGTATTTGATTGTGTGTACATGGTACCACAACAACGTAAAAACATATTAAACTCTAGCAAATAGGTCTACTGTTTCCAATGGTATGGGCAAGGAATTATAAAACTACCTTCTGTGTGTTCTAGACTTGAGCAAATGAATATAATTGAAACTAGGTTTCTCACTGTTGGAGAAAAGAGTTACAAATACAGAAAGAAGACATGAATGTACCCAGTGCTTTTCAGTTAGAATTAAAGTTACCAGTACACACTTGAGTTTTTAATATGGATAGAGAAGTAGGATGTATGGGTTGATATATGCATGTGTATATACATAACCACATATGCTCTTGTTTTGTCTACTAAGAATATCTAGAAAAAATGACATGAAGTACAAACATGCTTGGCTCCCAGATCTCATTTTCAAAATACCATCCTCTATTAAAGGAATTGGGGTCCCTTGGAGAAAAAAAAAAAGCTAATTTAAAGGGGGAGGAAGAAAAGTATATGATGAACCCAGATGATCTTATGCCAAAGAGTAAGGAAATGTTCAAGTAATGAATGAAACAGGTAAAGACAACACAAAAGCCAGTTTGAAAGGGCTTCCATTGGCTGAATCTAGGTCAATGTGTGCATCAAAATAAATAATCAAAATCACTGACTAAAATAAGAATTCATCAGTGCATATTGACATAAATAAATACATGAGGCAGAAGGGGAGGCCTTCTTTTCAACACAAGGTAAACTGGCAAGCAGAGAAGGAACGGTGAAGTTAGGAAACCATTAGTGATGACTAAATCTACTGAGTCAAACTGATGAAGACCACTTCAATACTCTAAATATATCTCCCTACAAATTACTGATGGATGATAAAGGGAAAATAGTAATTTTATAATGGAAATTTCTGGCAGACTTACCCAAATGATCAAAAGTTAACATTATCAATATAGACACAAACAGAGATTCTGATATGATGCACCAGAAAGGATAGACTTCTACTTTTGTATTGTTCATATCAAAACAAAATATCACTCTAGTCATAAAAAACATCCCATCAACCAAACTTGAGGGACATTCAATAAAATACTTTTAATAATAATGCTTAATTAAAATACTACTTTTCAGCCGGGCGTGGTGGCGCACGCTTGTAATCCCAGTACTTTGGGAGGCGGAGACCAGAGGATCCGGGTTCGTGGCCAGCCTCAGCTCGCTCGCGCTCGCTCACTCTCTCTCTCTCTCTCTCTCTCTACTTAGTGAGGCCCTCCGCAACTTCGTGAGACCCGGTTTCAAAATAAAGTATAAAAAAATAGGGCCAGGGGTATAGCGCGGAGGTAGAACGCCCCTGGGTTCAATCCCCGGTACCGCAAAAAAAAAAAAAAAATACTACTTTTCAGAAATGTCAAGATCAAGACAGACATGACGGTTCCAGTTTGAAGAAGGCTCTTAATGAGGCATGATGACAAAATGTGATGCAGAATCCCGAACTATGGTCTGGACTGGGGAAATAGTAGTTATAAAACTCATCATTCAGCCGAGTATGGTGGCGCAGGCTTGTAATCCCAGTACTTGCGAGGTGGAGACCAGAGGATCCGGGTTCGCGGCCAGCCTCAGCTAATTAGTGAGGCCCTCTGCAACTTCACGAGACCCGATTTCAAAATAAAGGATAAAAAATAGGGCCGGGGGTGTAGCGCGGAGGTAGAACGCCCCTGGGTTCAATCCCCGGTACCGCAAAAAAAAATTATTTATTTATTTATTTATTTATTTATTTATTTATTTATTTTTGTCATTGAAGCACCCGGTGCTTTGGGATAAGGAAAGATGGGGAAGGAGTGGCTATTTCATGCAGAAAGTCAAGGAAGAGGCTAATTCAACAGGCCAGAAAAGCTGGGGAAAAGGCTGCTGCAAAGAGAAGGCCAAGGAAGCCTGCTATTCCTTAACTCCTTCTCTGATCTTCTCACCTGTAGACATAAAAAGGCTCAAGGTAACCACGGGTTGTCAGGCAGGCTAATAAGCAGCATTAAGTGTGCTCACAAAGCCTTTCATAAGCTTATCTTTAAAGAAACCTATTAACACTCTCCACACAAGAAAGAAGCTATTTGTACAGATTTATTAGCTCTTCTATTTTCCCCTACTAAACCTAGGAAAGATTTAAAGAATGCCCTTTAAAATCTCAGTGTATAAAAATCTTTTTATAAACACTACCTTTGAAGTGTCTTTCCAGGTAAACTCATTAAAAAAGAGAAAGAAAAAAAAGGTCCAAGTTCAAAGCATTTCATTTCACCAAAAGTCTTTTTCCAAATTCAGAAATAAAATGTGTGCCTGTAGCTATTGTCAAACTTTATAGCAGAATGCACATTTAATATTTCATATGTGCCATCATTCTAAAACTAGTTTCAATTTTTATAAACAAACATGTTCTTTCCAAGGGGAGAAAAAAAACAACAAAAAGTAAAATTCTTGATACTTCTCACTCCCACCAAGAGTTTTGTCAGTTTTCCATTTGGAAGTCTGTGAAATTGGGATTCAAGTAGTACTATGCTGATTTAACAGATATGAATGGGATCAAATAAATCTCCAACATAAGAAGTGGAAATGTACTATCAGAAATAATATTTATGCCTTTCAGGGGTGTTCCTGTTAACACAAAACTAAAATTATAAGCTACATTATGGGAAGACTAAGCATTCTCTGACATTTGTTTAGGAAAAAAACAAACACTAAATTATCATACATGGAGCTAGGCATGGTGATTCACATCTGTAATCCCAATACTTGGGAGGCTGACACAGGAGGATCGCAGGTTTGCGGCCAGCCTCAGCAATTTAGCAAGACCCTCCGCAACTTAGTGAGACCCTGTTTCATAATAAAAGATAAAATAGGGCTGGGGGTTTAGCTCAGAGATAGAACACCCCTAGATTCAATCCCCAGTGCCACAAAAAAATCATACATTTCTATATTTCTAATGAAGGACCAGAAAGAACTGTTTTAAATTTAAGTTTCACTATTTTTCCTGTTTTTTCGGAGATGACAGGAGATATGAGCCTCAGAGTAGGAGCAAGAAGAGCTTTGTTCTGCTGATGTCTGTAGTGTTTCTCCAGGGATAATATGATAGCACAATCTGCACAAATTCATAGATAGTTTATAAATATATAGTTTATAATTACAAAGCCAGTAGAAATTCCATATAAGAAAATGTCTGAAACCTCTTTAAAGTAGTCAAACACAAACATAAAGAACCATATAAATTTCCATTAATATTATTACATTCTATAATTTAAAATCCAACAGCCTCCAGTCTGTGATTGTGGATTGCCTGCCTTTACTCTTTTTAACTTCTGACCATAAAACTAGTATAGAAATTAGGTGGTGGTAGATAAAAGCAGACTTGGAGCAACACCAATCTGAGCACGACTCTCCATTCTGCCAGTCTCCACATATATAACACTGAGCAAGTTACTTGGTTCCTCACAACTTCAGTTTCCTTGTCTATGAAAATATAAAATTAGAAGTAGTAATAAAAATTTAAATCTCTATAAAAAGATAACTGATCCTGGATTTAATCCTCAGATGAAGATGAAATGTTTGAAAAATTAAATTAGATAATGTATGTAAGATGCTACTACAGTACATAATATACCAAAGGAATGAAGAATCCACATGTGGTTGTGCAGTTGGTACATTGCATGAATATATCCTTCTTGGGGGCTGAGGAGTGTCTTGAAATCCAGTTCACACTGTATCCATGAGGTCATGTGCCCTGGTAAAAGCTACACCCACACACAGGCACTGCCTCCTCTATTTTAATTCACACAAATGAACAATCTAGGTTTGCAGTAGTCATGATAAGCAGTCAATAAATGGTAGCTCAATGGTAAATCAATGAGTGGAACCAGAAGAACTCGGGAGCCACTCATTGTCAAGGATATCTCTGACAACTCAATTGCAAAATTTAAAAAGCCAATTAAAATGGGCAAAGGAGTTGACTGGACATTTCTGCAAAGACAACAAACGAATGGACACCAGGTATATGAAAGAATGTTTGACATCTCTAATCAGGAAAATGTAGATCAAACCACACTGAGCTATCACCTTACACCTGTTAGAATGGCTATTATTATAGTATCCTTGTTTACTATGAGAATGCAGAATGGTGAGGCCATTATAGAAAACAGTATGGAGGTTCCTCAAAAATTGTATAAAGAACTACCATATGGTCCAGCAATTCCATGTTTGGGTATATATCCAAAATAACCCAAATCAGGATCTCAAAGAGATATTTTCACTCGCTTATGTTCACTGCAGCTTTGTTCACAATAGCCGAGAGATGGAAACAACCCAAATGTCCATGCACATACGAACTTACTCGACCTTTGATAAAGAGATTCTTCTATTTGTGGCAACATGGATGAACCCAATGGACATTATACTAAGTGAAATAAACCATTTACAGAAGAACAAACACTGCGCAATTCCACTCATATGAGGTATCTAAAATGTCAAACTTCTCGGGATTGGAGAAAGGGAAAACAGGGAATTGTTGTTCAAAGGGTACAAAGTTCCAACTATACAGGATGAGTAAGTTCTAGAGAATGCTTGTAGTTAACAATATGATATTGTGCACTTTAAAATGTGTTAAGAAGATAGATCTCATATTGAGTGTTCTTACTGCACCCAAGAAAAGAACAAACACAAAGAATTTTTGGAAGTGTTAGATATGTTTAGTTCCTTAATTGTGATGGGACCACAGATACATGCGTATGTCCAAACTCATCAAAATATATACATTAAATATGTGCAATGTTTGCATAGTAGTTATACCTCAAAAGAGCTTTAAAATATACTCTAATCTATAACTGAGATTTTT
>PVJS01032111.1:0-22968 GCA_004027185.1 Glis glis | reverse complement strand
GTGTGTGTGTGTGTGTGTGTGTGTGTGTGTTTTCTTAGAATTTGAACCCCAGGGGCCTTCTACCTCTGAGCTACAGCCCATTTTATTTTGAAACAAGGTCTCTCTAAATTACCATGTGCTAGCCAGGAGTAGTGGCGCAAGCTTGTAATCCCAGAACTTGGGAGGCTGAGACCGGAGGATCCAGGTTTGCGGCCAGCCTCAGCTACTTAGTGAGGCCCTCCACAACTTACTGAGACCCTGTTTCAAAATAAAGAATAAAAAATAGGGCTGGGCATGTACCTTGGAGGTAGAATGCCCCTGGGTTCAATCCCTGGTACCTCAAAAAATAAATAAGTTACCATGTGCTGGCCTCAAATCTATGATCCTCCTATCTCAGCCTCCAAAGTACTGGGATTACAGGCATGTACCACCACTTTGGCTCAGTGTTCCTGTTTTGAATATGCCACTGCACCTGACTTGTAATAGGTTTTGTTTTGTTTTGTAATAATTCTTTAATAGTTAAAAACATGCTCTGCTTGGTGGTACACACCTGTAATCCCAGTAGTTGGGAGGCTGACACAAGAGGATCTCAGATTCGAGACCAGAGACCAGGGTCAGCAACGTGGCAAGGCCCTCAGCAACTTATTGCAACCTTGTTTCAAAATAAAAAACAAAAAGGACTGAGGATGTAGCTTGGAGGTATAATGCTCCTGGATTCAAAACCCAGTAACCAAAGTGGGGGGGGGGGCAACACTACAGAAGTGCACTTTGAAGTGAGTCCTGTTCTTTGAATATTTTCGTGAGCACACATTTTGACTTTAGGTGGCATAGTATTACAAATAAGCATGGAAATTTAAAAAGAGTCTTGGTGCACAACATGGGATTTTCCCCCCAGATGTATATGATGTCATTTATGTAAAATAATTGTTGGAAATTTACACGAACTGGGAAACTGCTAAAATTATAACACATGATAATAGAGACAAGGGCACTAGAAATCAAAGGCATGGAGGCATTCAGCTAAGTAGAGGGTTTTTTTACCTGACACAGCAGTGCTGGGGTGGGGAAATTCTGAAGAAAATGATAGGACAACAGGTGGAATGAAAAATAAAGGTAGGGGTCAAAAATGTAGGGAAAGGGCCAGGCGTGGTGGCACACGCTTGTAATCCCATTACTTCGGGAGTCAGAGACCGGAAGATCCGGGTTTGCGGCCAGCCTCAGCTCTCTCTCTCTCTCTCTCTCTCTCTCTCTCACTCTCTCTCTCTCTATTTAGTGAGGCCCTCTGCAACTTCATGAGACCCGGTTTCAAAATAAAGTATAAAAAAATAGGGCTGGGGGTGTAGCACAGAGGTAGAACGCCTCTGGGTTCAATCCCTGGTACCACAAAGAAAAAAAATGTAGGGAAAGGAGCCACAGCTGGCTAAGGTAGGACACCAAGGCAGGTGTAGGTTCTTGACCTCAACTTGAAAGACATTCAGGGGGTTTTGTTTTGTTTTGCAGTACTGGGGATTGAACCCAGGGACACTCTACCTCCAAGCTACATCCCCAGCCCCCCCCCCTTTTTTTTGCAGTACTTGGGATTGAACTCGGGCATTCTACTTCCGAGCTACAACCCCAGCCCTATTTTTTATTCTTTACTTTGAAACAGGGTCCTCACTAAGTAGCTGGCCGCAAACCTGCAATCCTCCAGTCTCAGCCTCCCAAGTACTGGAATTACAAGTGTGCGCCACCACGCCCGGCTCCTATTTTTTATTCTTTATTTTGAAACAGGGTCTCACTAAGTTGTGGAGGGCCTAAGTAGCTGAGGCTGGCCGCAAACCTGCAATCTTCTTGTCTCAGCCTCCCAAGTACTGGGATTACAAGCGCGTACAACCACACCCAGCATTAACGTTTTTTTTTTCTTTCTTTTTTTAAAGATGCTAATTGCCAGGTGTAGAGGTGCACACTCGTAATCCCAGTACTTGGGAGCCTAAGACAGGAGGATCACAGGTTCAAGGACAGCCTCAGAATATAGTGAGACTCTCATCAACCTAGCAAAACCCTGTTTCAAAATAAAAATAAAGCCGGGCATGGTGGCTCACGCTTGTAATCCCAGTACTTGGGAGGCTGAGACTGGAGGATATGGGTTCGCGGCCAGCCTCAGCTACTTAATGAGGCCCTTCGCAACTTAGTGAGACCCTGTTTTCAAAATAAAGAATAAAAAGAATTAGGGCTGGGGGTGTAGCTCAGAGGTAGAATGCCCCTGGGTTCAATCCCCATACGGCAAAAAAATAAAATAAAAATAAAAAATAGGGCTGAGGTGTAGCTCACAGGTAGAATGTCCCTGGGTTCAATCCTCAGTGCCAAAAAAAAAAAAAGGCCGGTGTGATAGTACAGGCCTGTAATCCCATGCCTGTATTTGGGAGGCTGAGACAGGAAGCTCACAGGTTCGAAGCCAGCCTCAACAATTTAGCTATGCTCTTAGTAACCTAGCAAGACTGACTGTGCTTCCAAGAAAAAAAAATTGGGTTGGGTGGAGCTCAGAGGTAAAATGCCCTGGTTTCAATCCCCAGCACCACACCAAAAAGAAAGAGGTGTTATAAATACAGCTGGGCATAGTAGTGCATATCTGTAATTCCAGTACATGGGAGGCTGAGACAGGACGGTCGTAGGTTCGAGGACAGCCTTGACAACATAGCGAAATTCTCCCTGTTTCAAAACAAAAGTAAAAAACAAAAAAGCATTGGGGGTATAACTCAGAGGTAGAATGTCCCTGGATTCAATCCCCAGTACCAAAGGGGGGGGGTGAAAAGATGCTATAAATTCAGATTACTCATTATTATATCCTTTGTGCTTAGTGTATACATTATTATATTTAAAAAATCTAGACACACATTGTTTGGTTCTGTTTATGTGAAATACCCAGAATAAATAGCTTCATAGAGACATAAAGCAGGTTGGTGGTTGCCATGCACTGGGGGAGAGGAATCAACTATTTAATAGGTATGATTTTCTTTTGGGGTATTAAAATGTTTTGGAACTTAATATAGATGGTAGCCGGGTGTGGTGGCACATGCTTGTAATCCCAGTACTTGGGAGGCGGAGACTGGAGGATCCGGGTTCGCAGCCAGCCTCAGCTACTTAGTGAGGCCCTCTGCAACTTCGTGAGACCCAGTTTCAAAATAAAGTATAAAAAAATAGGGCTGGGGGTGTAGCTCGGAGGTAGACCACCCCGGGTTCAATCCCCAGTACCGCAAAAAAAAACATATATATATATAGATATAGATATATATAGATGGTGGTTGACAACATTGTGAATGTGCTAAATGCCACTGAATTGAGCACTTTAAAGTGGGTTGTTTATGAATTTCACCTCAGTAAGAAAAGAAACAACTACATGAGGGTAATCTTTACATAATTCTTTTGTTAATGAGCCATAGCTGAGCCTCTGATTTAAGAAGGGCAAACACTAGGGACCATGAGGGGTGTGGGGAAAGGTTGATTAGTAGTAGTGAAGATCTGGTGTATCATTGTACATGTATAATATATATCTCAAAAAGCTAGAAGAAAGGTTTTTGAATGGGTTTTTTTTTTCCTCAAAAAGAAGTGATAAATGTTTGAGGAATGTCTTGGTCAACATTCACACTGCTATCATCCTAAGCAACTGACCACACAGTTTAGAGGAAGGAAGTTTTATTGTTCACAGGTTTTGGAGATGTCAGGTTCAGTCCATGTGAGGCCAAGGTCTGCAGATCTCAGGGCATGGTGGCAAGAAGAGAGGGAAAGAGCAAGGGCTTTACTCTCACAACATGGAGAACAGAAGCAAGAGAGAAAGCAAGCAGGGGATTCAAAGACAATAGCACAGTCCCTAAAACAACACCCCCAGGAACCGACCTTCTCCATTCATACCCCTTCTGCCTAGGTTACCATCCAGTAAAACCATTACAATGGATTTCTCTACTGATGAGATGACAACCCCCATGACTTAATTATATCAACTCTGAACATTAATACATGAGCTCTTTTGGGGACATCCTATATCTAACCAACAAGGAGATAGATTTAACCTGATCACATAGTATATATACATATATTGAAATATCACATAGTGCCCCATCAGTATGTACAATTTTTGTGCTTTTATGTGTCAGTTAAAAATAACCCAGTACTTGGGAGGCTGAGACAGGAGGATCGCAGGTTTGCCGCCAGCCTTAGCAACTTAGTGACACCCTCTGCAATTTAGTGGGACCTTGTTTCATAATAAATAAAATAGGGCTGGGGTTGTAGCTTGGAGGTAGAATTGCCCCTGGTCACACACACCAAAAAAAGCCCAGTACTTGGGAGAAAGAGGTAGGAACCAAATCATTCAGTAGTTATGAGCTGTATTTTTCTAACTCTTCATCAAATTTCTCTGTAAATTAAAATTTGTCTATAGTTTCTCAAATTGTTTGCTTCTTTGACCTAACTGATACCTATCAGGTTAGGAGATCATAATAACTACCACGGTGGAATGCCAAGTTCAGACAAAACTGTCTCTCCCTTGAATGGATGGAGGCTGTGGCCAGCAGGTGTGCTGTGCATGGAAACTGTGCAGGTTTCCATGCATCTCTCCTAATTGCTCCAAGACAGAAGTATCCACCAAGATTTTCCAGAAGTAAAAATTAGATGAAGAATTTTGGAGTCAAAATTAGGGAGGTAGAGCCCGGAGCAGTGGTGCACACCTATAATCCCAGTACTTGGGAGGCTGAGACAGGAGGATCACAGGTTCCAGGCCAGCCTCGGAAACTTAGCAAGACCTTCAGCAACTTAGCAAGACCCTGTTTAAAAATTAAAAATTAAAGGGGCCGGGGGTTTTTCTTGTAGGTAGAATGCCCCTGAGTTCAATCCCCAGTACCAAAAATAAAATAAATCACTTCTTACTCTGGAGACCGAGGCAGGAAGATTACAAGATAGGAGCCATCATCTGCAACTTGATGAGAGTCTCTAAAAAAGAGAGTCCCCTCTAGGAGAGTCCCTGGGTTCAGTCCCTAGTATCCTCCCCAAATCATTTTATCAAATAATATGAATGGTATGTATGAACTGCTTCAATTTCTCCTCTCTTGTCCATCACATTATCTGGAAAATTGTCTTTTAAAGACTGTAAATTATGTACATTATTGGACCCAAACTTCTGTTTTAAAACCCACATTATGTTTTTTGGGTGTTTTTTTTTTTTTTTTGCGGTACCGGGGATTGAACACAGGGGCATTCTACCTCCGTGCTACGCCCCCCCCTAGTTTTTATACTTTATTTTTGAAACCGGGTCTCATGAAGTTGCGGAGGGCCTCACTAAGGGGAGAGAAAGAGAGAGAGACACACACACACACAAGGAGAGAAAGAGCAAGAGAGCTGAGGCTGGCCGCGGACCCGGATCCTCCAGTCTCCGCCTCCCAAAGTACTGGGATTACAAGCGTGTGCCACCAAGCCCGGCCCCGCATTATGTTTTAATGCTAGTGTGTTTATATATCCATATGTATATTTTGCAGATAATAAAATCAACTTGTATTTATAAATAAATCCTCTACCTAATATTAGCTTATTTATGGTATTTATTGAATTAAATATATTGAAACTGAGTAAAGAATTACCTTGCATTTATTGTTCATTGACTGGTATGCTCATTGGCTCCTCACAGGAGACTCCTGTGCTCACCAGAATAGAAAAACAGAAGCGCAAGGAGGAGGAGGAAGAACGTCAGATTCTCCTGGCAGTGCAGAAAAAGGAACAGGAGCAGATGTTGAAAGAGGAGAGGAAGCGGGAACTAGAGGAGAAGGTCAAGGCGGTGGAAGGTATGTGGGCCTTCTGCACAGTCTGGAGAGGTTTTTGCTGGGAACAACCCCTCCTGTAGCTAAGGACAGAATAAGGGAATTGTATTCTGTAATGCTTACTCATCTGAATCCAATCTCACTCCCTTTACATTCCTACTTTAGCACTTGTATTTTTCATTCTTAGTGTGTCTTTCAGTATTTTGCTTGATTGGATCTCTGCTGTATCCTTCATGTAAGTAGGGGGAAAAATTACTAAAATATGATGACCAACTGATTTCACAAATGTATTCTGGGGGGGTACTGAGGATTGAACCCAGTACTGTTCTACCTCCAAGCTACACCCCCAGCTCTTTTTTGTTGTTTTGTTTTTGTTTTGAAACAAGGTGTTACTAGGTTGCTGAATGTCTCACTACTTGCTGAGGATGTCCTCGAACCTATAATCCTCCTGCCTCAGCCTCCCAAGTACTAGGATTACAGTCATGGGCCACCACGACCGGCTAAAAAAAATTTTTTTTTTGCGGTACTGGGGATTTAACCTAGGGGCATTCTACTTCTAGGCTACACCTCCAACCCTATTTTTATTCTTTATTTTGAAACAGGGCCTCACTAAGTAGCTGAGACTGGCCGTGAACCCGGATCCTCCGGTTCCATCCTCCCAAGTACTGGGATTACAAACGTGCGCCACCACGCCCAGCCTAATTCTTTATTTTGAAACAGAGTCTCACTAATTGCAGAAGACTGTGAACCCAGATCCTCCGGTCTCAGCCTCCCAAGTACTGGGATTACGAGCGTGTGCCGCCACACCTGGCTTTTTTTTTTTTTTTCTGCAGTACTGGGAATGGATTGAACCTGGGGCATTCTACTTCTGAGCTCCACCCCCAGCCCTATTTTTTATTCTTTATTTTGAAACAGGGTCTCACTAAGTTATGGAGGGCCTCACTAAGTAGCTGAGGCTGGCCGCAAACCAGCGATCCTCCTGTCTCAGCCTCCCAAGTACTGAGATTACAAGCGTACGCCACCACGCCCGGCTCCAAAACTTATTTTTATGGTTTAGTTTCTGTGCCTGTATGATTAATAATACCTGTGTTACAGGATTATTCTGTTTTTGTGTGTGTGGTACTGGGGATTGAACCCATGGGTATTCTACCTCTGAGCTACTCCCTCAGCCCTATGATTTTTTTTTTTTTTTTTCTGAAACAGGGTCTCACTAAGTTGGGGAGGGCCTCACTAAGTTGCTGAGGCTGGCCACAATTCTGTGATCCTAGCTGGGCGTGGTGGCGCATGCTTGTAATGCCAGTACTTTGGGAGGCTGAGACCAGAGGATCCAGGTTCGCAGCCAGCCTCAGCTCGCTCTCTGTCTCTATCTCTCTACTTAGTGAGGCCCTCCGCAACTTCGTGAGACCTGGTTTCAAAATAAAGGATAAAAAAAAAATAGGGCCGGGGGTGTAGTTTGGAGGTAGAACGCCCCTGGGTTCAATCCCCAGTACCGCAAAAAAAAAAAAAAACAAATCTGTGATTCTCCCATTTTAGCCTTCCAAGTACTGGAATTACAAGCGTGCACCACCACACCAGCTACAGGATTGTTCTTTTTTTATTTTTTTTTTTGCAGTACTGGGAATTGAACCCAGGGGCATTCTACCTCCGAACTATACCCCCTGCCCTATTTTTTGTTTTTTATTTTGAAACAGGGTCTCACAAAGTTTCGGAGGGCCTCACTAAGTAGCTGAGGCTGGCCGCAAACCAGGATCCTCCAGTCTTAGCCTCCCAAGTACTGGGATTACAAGCATACGCCACCATGCCCGGCTTATGGGATTGTTCTTTAAGGTAATATTTTTTTGAGCATGCATACTTTGACAAGCACTGTTTTATACAGCGGTAATGAATAAGTTATTCTTTTTATGGAGTTTCAGCATCAGTGCTGAGAAGATAGAGAATAAACAATTGTTTTGTTTTGTAGTACTGGGATTGAACACAGGGACATTCTACCTCTGAACTACACCCCCAGTCTTATTTTATTTTTATTTTGAAACAGGGTCTCGGTAGGTTGATGAGTCTTACTACTAGCTGAGGCTGGCCGTGAACCTGCGATCGTCCTATCTCAACCTCCCAAGTACTCGAATTACAAGCGCCCGCCACTACACCCGGCATTTAAACAATTATTTTGTAATCATAGATGGTAGTAAACTATCTGAAGAAAAATAAAGATTTATGGATAAAGAGTGGCATGATCTCGAAGCCAGCCTCAGCAACTTCACAAGGCTCTCAGCAAGTTCGTGAGATGCTGTTTCCAAATAAAAAATAAAATAGAGCCGGGTGTGGTGACGCACACTTGTAATCCTAGTACTTGGGAGGCTGAGACAGGAGGATCCGGGTTCGCGGCCAGCCTCAGCTACTCAGTGAGGCCCTCCGCAACTTAGTGAGACCCTGTTTCAAGATAAAGAATAAAAAATAGGGCTGGGGGTGTAGCTTGGAGGTAGAATCCCCATGGCTTCAATCACCAGTACCGCAAAAAAAAAAAAAAAAAGAAAGTGAATGAAGTTGCCCTGTCCATGTCTGAAGAGGAGAGCATAACAGGCTCACTTGACCATGTTCATTGTAGATCGCGCCAAGAGGAGAAAGCTCAGAGAAGAACGGGCATGGCTGCTGGCTCAAGGCAAGGAGCTACCCCCAGAACTTTCCCATCTCGACCCCAGTTCCCCCATGAGGGAAGGAAAAAAGACGAAAGACCTGTGAGTATTAATAACAGCAGCAGCATTTGCAGCTGGTACGTGGCTAAGCACTTCTCTTGCCTAGTTTTCATCACAGACATGTGTAGCCACGAGGGCATCTCCATTTCAAAGTTGAGGAAACATGTTAAGGAACAGAGGTGGGCCTTCGACTCACAGCTGACTCCAGCGCTCTTCCCCATGCATACAGACATGGTGTCTCCTCCGCTTCCTGCTCCTCTCTCATATGATTGCCCTCACGCCCTAGAAGCACAGTGATACTTGTGCACACACACAGCTCTTACTACCCCAACTCTCCAATGAAATCTGAATCAATGATTATTTTATAAAATTGTCTCTTTAAAGTGTAAAGCACAGCTGACTTTTTAAAATAATTACTTCCTTTGAAGTAAGAACAGCCGGGCTTGGTGATACACGCTTATAATATCAATACTTGGGATTACAAGGCTGAGACAGGAGGATCCAGGTTCGCAGCCAGACTCAGCTACTTAGTGAGGCTTCCGCAACTTAGTGAGACCCTGTTTCAAAATAAAGAATAAAAAATAGGGCTGGGGGTGTAGCTCAGAGGTAGAATGCCGCTAGGTTCAATCCCCAGTACCGCAAAAAAAAAAAAGTAAGAAGCAAATTAATAAGTCAATGTTCATGAGCTCATTCTATTATTTTTTGGGGGGGTTATTCTTTAGATCACAAAAATATTTCTGAGTCTAGAATAAAACCTGGTTAAGAACATGCTGTTAAATAACCAAATTATAGAGTCTTAAAAGTTCTTAAGTTCTAAAAAGTCTTAAAAGTTCTAGATTAAGCCAGGCGTGGTGGCGCACGCTTGTAATCCCAGTACTTGAGAGGCTGAGACAGGAGGATCACAGGTTCAAAGCCAGGCTCAGCAACTCAGTGAGGCTCTCATCAACTTAGTGAAACCCTGTTCGGAAATAAAAATAAAATAGGTCTGAGGGTGTAGCTCAGAGGTAGAATGCCCCTGGGTTCAGTCCCTACTGCCACAAAGAAAAGTTCTGGATCATTTAGGTTAACCCCATCATTTTATAGATGAGGAAAGTAATTTTTGCATTTTGGCTAAGGTGTGCTATCCCTCCTCTTTATGTTATTTCCTGGGGATGTTATCAGTGGTAAAGATGCATCTAAACAGAATTATTAAGACTCTTCCAGATCTTAGTATAATCTGCTATGTCTGTGATTTAAATAGAGTTAATTTGAGGTGATTGGAGTTACTACTAATGTCTTATTTTATGATTCACAGCTTTGAGTTGGACGATGATTTCACTGCCATGTATAAAGGTTCGTTCCCATTCTCAACTATTGTATTTCTGATAGAAGTTTCACTGTGTGAGTGTGTTAGTTAAAGTCTCTTCTCTGGCTCTCAGTTCTAGATGTGGTGAAGGCTCACAAGGATTCCTGGCCCTTTTTGGAACCTGTGGATGAATCTTATGCCCCTAACTATTATCAGATTATTAAGGTATCTTTGATGTATGTCTTGCTTGGATTTTGTTATTTGTTTTTCTTTTGCTTCTCTTGTCATTCTTAAGAATCAGATTTGCTGGTTGTATATCAGGCTCTTGAATAGCTCATGTCATGATTCCTTTGCCTCATAGGAACTATGACATGTTGGTTTTGGGATTTTTTGTAATTAAAGACTTACGTGTCCTATTTTAGATCCCAATGGATATTTCAAGCATGGAAAAGAAATTGAATGGGGGTCTATACTGTACCAAGGAGGAATTTGTAAATGACATGAAGATTATGTTCAGGAATTGTCGAAAATATAATGGAGAAAGTAGTGGTAAGTGGGGAAGATGTTTGTGCTAGCCACGTATCTGCTGTGCCATTACAATCAGAGTAAAATGCCTTGTCTTAGTAAATCACCGAGCCACACCCCCAGCCACTCACTCTTAAGTCACTTTGAGAAATCAGCAAGCAGCTCTCTAATATCAAAGCAGAAATGGCCCAGATACTAAAACAACTTGACGTTCTTTGTGCATTAACTCGAAATGCTACATCTTTAAAAACTTGATAAAAAAACTTTGTCAATGTTAATATTTAATAACTTCAGTAGTCTTTACTGGTTTGAGGTCATCATCCTGGACTAACTGTCCCAACCACACTAGAGCTTTTTTATTGTTTATTAGTAGAATTGTCTTTCATGTTCTATAAACTCTACACCTGGATGGTCAATCCTTGCGTCTTCCATATAGAGTATACCAAGATGTCTGACAATTTGGAGAGGTGTTTCCATCGGGCAATGATGAAACATTTTCCTGGTGAAGATGGAGATACAGATGAAGAATTTTGGATCCGAGAGGATGAAAAGAGGGAGAAAAGACGGAGCCGGGCTGGGCGAAGTAGCGGAAGCCATATTTGGACCCGCTCTCGGGACTCTGAAGGGCCGGGCAAGAAACAGCCAGTGGAAAATGGAGGGAAGTCATTGCCCCCTTCACGCCGAGTTTGCTCCTCAGGGGGGGATCAGAGCAGCAGTGCTGCACAGCCCCCTCAGGAGGTCAACGCTCCTAATGGCCGGGGCTTTTCCCGCCCCCTGCATTGTGGCGGGATGCCCAGCCAGGCACCTCTTTTAAACCAGATGGTAAGGAAGAGCTAAACTTCTGTGGTGACTTCTCCAAGCTGGTGAGCTCATAGGGAAGGAGGAGGACCTCTTACAGAATAATTATATGGATGATTTATTTTCTCCATTTATCCTCCCTTATTTCAAATCCTCCCTTCTCTTAATCATGTGAATCGTGCATTCTCTATGTGGGCAATAAGTGGGATTTTAAAAAAGACTGGTCATGGTGGCATACACCTTGGAGGCCAAGGTAGGAGGATCACTTGAGCCCCGGAGTCCACGGCCAACCTGTGCAATGTAGCAACACCTCATCTCAAAAAATATTACCATTTTCGTGCATATAGCACAGAAGTACATACAGTACATAAGCCGTGCAGTATGTCTGAGGATTAGAATTTCATGCTAGGAGCCAGGCGTGGTGGCACACGCTTGTAATCCCAGTACTTTGGGAGGTGGAGACTGGAGGATCCGGGTTCGCGGCCAGCCTCAGCTCTCTCTCTCTCTCTCTTTCTCTCTCTCTGTCTCTGTCTCTGTCTCTCTCTACTTAGTGAGGCCCTCCGCAACTTCGTGAGACCCGGTTTCAAAATAAAGTATAAAAAAATAGGGCTGGGGGTGTAGCGCGGAGGTAGAACGTCCCTGGGTTCAATCCCCGGTACCGCAAAAAAAAAAAAAAAAAAGAATTTCATGCTAGGGTGCAGTTGGGATGAAATGGCTAAAAAGGTTTGGTTTGTATGGGGCAATGATTAAAAAAAAGATGGGGAGCCAGGCATGGTGGTGCATGCCTGTAATCCTAGTACTTGGAAGGCTGAGACAGGAGGATCTCAGATTCAAGGTCAGCCTCAGCAATGTAGCAAGACCCAGTTTCAAAATAAAAAATAAAGGGCTGGGGGTCTAGTTTGGAAGTAGAATGTCCCTGCATTCAATCCCCAGTACACAAAAAAAAAGAGAGAGAGAGGTACCTGTTTTGTTTTTGCAGTACTGGGAACTGAACCTGGGGCACTCTAGCACTCCTCTGTGTCTCAGCCCCATGTTTTTTGGTTGGTTGGTTGGTTGGTTGTTGGTTGGTTGGTTGGTTGGTTTTGAGATGGGGGTCTCACTAAATTGCCCATATTGTCTTTAATCTTATCCTTTCTAGAGAGCAATGCTGCTGCAGGTTCATGGACTCATCCTGGTCCAGGGGAGAGCATGTGCTAACAGTCTACAGGGAATTCTGGCTCTCTACCTGATGTCTGTCTGTCTGTTTTTCTCCCCTTCTTGCTTTTCTCACTGCCTGCAGGGGCCAGCAGTACCAGGAACATTTGGTCCTCTTCAAGGATCAGAGCCCACCAGCCTTTATGGCTCCTCTCGTGTCCCAGAAGCACACCCAGGAGAGCCCGTGCAACAGCATCAGCCGTTTGCCATGCAGGTAATTGCTGAGAAGATGCAGCTGCCAACATTCACACAGACACCCCAGTTTCAGAAATAATCTCTGTCGGCGGTGTGGTGGTCCACACTTGTAATTCCTGTATTTGGGAGGCTGAGGCAGAAGGATTGCAGGTTCACAGCCAGCGTCAGCAACTTGGGCCCTCCACAACTTAGTAAGATGCTATTCCAAAGTAAAAAGTAAATAAGGCAGGGGATGTAGCTCAGAGGTAGAATGCCCCTGGGTTTAATCCACAGCACCAAAAAAAAAAGAAAAGAAATAGTCTCTCTCTAGGTTAAATTCAATTCACTTGTCTCCCGTCCTGAAGAGTCTGTCCCTATAGGTGAAGTATGTTGCAAGGTCTGTCTTGCATTATTTGGTGAGTCTGGTTAACTCTGCTCTCTATCTTTTCTGATTCCAGCCTTCAATTGGAATTAGCAACCACCGTGTACCCCGGCTTGGCGCTCCAGAGGAGAAACAGATGTGTGGGGGGCTGACACACCTTTCTAACATGGGATCACATCCTGCCTCCTTGCAGCTTGGGCAGATGAGTGGCCCCAGTCAGGATGGAAACATGTATCCCCCAGCTCCATTCCAGCCAGGATTTATTCCTCCCAGGCATGGTGGGGCTCCAGCCAGACCCCCAGACTTTCCTGAGAGTTCAGAAATTCCTCCTAGCCACATGTATCAATCGTACAAGTACCTGAATCGAGTACAGTCTGCCGTCTGGAATGGGAACCATGGTGCTACAAACCCCGGACCCTTGGGGCCCGATGAGAAACCCCACCTGGGGCCAGGACCCTCTCACCAGCCTCACACTCTTGGTCACATGATGGATTCCAGAGTAATGAGACCACCTGTCCCCCCAAACCAGTGGACTAAACAGTCAAGCTTTCTACCTCATGGAGTTCCTTCTTCAGGGTATATGCGACCACCCTGTAAGTCTGTTGGACATCGACTGCAGCCACCTCCAGCCCCGGCACCAAGCTCTCTATTTGCAGGGCCCTCACAGGCCCTGCGGGGGGTACAAGGAGGGGACTCCATGATGGACAGCCCCGAGATGATCGCCATGCAGCAGCTGTCCTCCCGCGTCTGCCCGCCAGGTGTGCCTTACCATCCCCGTCAGCCCACTCCCCCCCAGTTACCTGGCCCTTTTCCACAAGTAGCTCATTCAGCATCAGTAAGTGTGTCAGCCCCCAAGCCTGCCTTGGGCAACCCCGGGAGAACACAGGATAAGAGTGAAATGCAAGAGCCTGAGAATGACCAAGGTAATTTACATTGTTACCTTTATCTGACTTTTGGCTCTGGTGGCTATTAATTCATGAGTAATCTTTTCACTCATAATATGAAACCAAATGTGAATTTATTTCTAGCCTCTGTCCTGAACTACTCTGGTTTAAGCCAGTCATAGTCCTCCTTTTGGTCTAAATATCTCAAGAAGCCGGGTGTGGTGGTGGCGCACGCTTGTAATCCCAGTCCTTGGGAGACTGAGACCTGAGGATCTGGGTTCGTGGCCAGCCTCAGCTACTTAGGCCCTCCGCAACTTAGTGAGACCCTGTTTCAAAATAAAGAATAAAAAATAGGGCTCGGGGTGTAGCCCAGAGGTAGAATGCCCCTGGGTTCAATACTCGGTACCACTGAAAAATAAAAAATAAATAAGCTGGGCATGGTGGCTCACACTTGTAATCCCAATACTTGGGAGGGTGAGACAGGAGGATTACAGGTATGTGGCCAGCCTCAGCAATTTTTTGAGGTCCTCCACAACTATCTTCCTTTATTTTTTATTTATTTATTTATTTTTTTTTTGGTGGTGGTACCGGAGATTGAACCCAGGGGCATCCTACCTCTGACCTACACCCCCAGCCCTATTTTTTTATTCTTTATTTTGTTTTGTTTTGGGTTTTTTGTGTTTTTTTTTTTGTTTGCGGTACCGGGGATTGAACGCAGGGGCATTCTACCTCCATGCTACACCCCCGGCCCTATTTTTTTATGCTTTATTTTTGAAACCAGGTCTCACGAAGTTGTGGAGGACCTCACTAGGTAGAGAGAGAGAGAGGAGAGAGAGAGAGAGAGAGATCAGGCGCGCGCGTGCGCGCTGAGGTTGGCCGCGAACCCGGATCCTCCGGTCTCCGCCTCCCAAAGTACTGGGATTACAAGCGTGCGCCACCACGCCCGGCCTTTATTCTTTATTTTGAAACAGGGTCTCACTAGATTGCAAAGGGCATCACTCTTAAGTAGCTGAGGCTGGCCATGAACCTGCGATCCTCCAGTCTCAGCCTCCCAAGTACTAGAATTACAAGCATGTGCCACCACACCCGGCTTAGTTCTATCCTTTTAGAAATATCAGGTCAGAGCTGGGCGTGGTGGTGCATGCCTGTAATCTCAGTACTTGGGAGGCTGAGACAGGAAGATCACAGGTTCAAGGACAGCCTCAGCAAGTAGAGAGATTCATCAACCTAGTGAGACCCTGTTTCTAAATAAAATAAAATAGGGCCAGGGGTATAGCTTGAAGATAGAATACCTCTGGGTTCAATTCTCAGTACCAAAAAAAAAGAAATATCAGTACACAGATTATAATGTGTGTATATCATAATATATGGTCTTATATAAAACCATGTGAATGGGTTGATACCACAGTGAGGTAAAGAATCTGACATTGTAATCAAGCATTTGAAACTAGATTAATTTTATTATTAAATTTCTGGCCGGGCGTGGTGGCGCACTCTTGTAATCCCAGTACTTGAGAGGCTGAGACCGGAGGATCCGGGTTCGCGGCCAGCCTCAGCTACTTAGTGAGGCCCTCTGCAACTTTGTGAGACCCAATTTCAAAATAAAGTATAAAAAATAGGGCCGGGGGTGTAGCTCGGAGGTAAAACGCCCCTGGGTTCAATCCCCAGTACCGCAAAAAAAAAAAAAATTCTGTAATATGCTAAGGATGACTTTTGTTGGTGGTGGTTTTGTTTTTGTGGTACTGAGGATTGAACCCAGAGGTGTTCTACCCCTGAGTTATATACTACCCACCCTCTTCCCTCTTCTATTCTTTTTTTTTTTTTCGGTACCGAGATTGAACCCAGGGGCATTCTACCTCCGAACTACATACACCCCCGGCCCTATTTTTTATACTTTATTTTGAAACCGGGTCTCACGAAGTTGCGAAAGGCCTCACTAAGTAGCTGAGGCTGGCCGCGAACCCAGATCCTCCGGTCTCCGCCTCCCAAGTACTGGGATTACAAGCATGCGCCACCACACCCGGCTTCCCTCTTCTATTTTTTATTTTGAATCAGGGTCTCGCTCAGTTTCCAAGGCTGGCCTCAAACCTACAATCCTTCTATTTCAGCCTCCCAAGTGCTGGAATTCCAGGTGTGCACCACTGCTCCCAGCTCCTTTTTAAGATTTTTGGCATAGGCACCTTGTTTCCACACTTCCACACAAGGGCTGGGGTATGCACTGATCGAGTGCGTACTCTGCGTGCATAAGGTTCTGTGGTCAGTCCCCAGCACTGGAGAGACCATTCCAAACAAGATGAGTAAGTTGAACAAATCTTTTTTTTTTTTTTTTTTTTGCGGTACTGGGAATTGAACCCAGGGGCGTTCTACCTCCACGCTACACCCCCGGCCCTATTTTTTTTTTATACTTTATTTTGAAACCGGGTCTCACGAAGTTGCAGAGGGCCTCACTAAGTAGAGAGAGAGAGAGAGAGCTGAGGCTGGCCGCCCAAAGTACTGGGAAGTTGAACAGGTCTTGACTGAGTGCATTTTAGGTGAGTTCTGAGAGTGCTGCGGGGGAAGCACTGCCTGCTCCCATGGAGCTTGTGTCCTGATGGGAGGAAGTCAGGCCTCTGGCCTTCTTAAGTGTCCTTCCTGTGCCGCCCTTCTCACTGTGTTGGTTTCAGAGCTGCCCACCTGAGCAGCATCCCCAGTGACAGCCACATTCTTCTGCTGTATTTCCTATGCACCTGCCCACAGTCCATGAGTCATGTATCATCTCTTGGCCTCTTTCTATTCTTACTGTGATCACACAGGAGGCCAGAGGCCAGGTTATTTCCATTCTTCAGCAGGAGAGATCCTAGACTCTACCAGGGATGAAAGGGTGTATGGAGACCCGCGGGACCTGGATCTCTCAGGACTCGCAGGACCTCACTGAGGCTTGACTTGCTGCACACCTCCTCGACCCTGACCCCCTCATCTGACTTCTTTTCATTACCACCTGTTTTTTTGTTTGTTTGTTTGTTTGCGGTACTGAGGGCATTCTACCTCCAGTCTACACCTCCAGCCCTATTTTTTTATTCTTTATTTTTTGAAACAGGGTATCACTAAATTGTGGAGGCCTCATTAAGTAATTGAGGCTGGCCGCGAACCCAGATCCTCCGGTCTCAGCCTCCCAAGTACTGGGATTACAAGCGTGCGCCACCACTCCCAGCTCTCACCTCTGTTCATTTTGTCGTTGCAGCTTCCGAATCATTCTTTTGTTCTCCTTTTATTTCCCCAGCAGAGCCCTTGCCTGGACTTGAAGAGAAACCAGCAAGCATTGGTGCTTCGGAGGGGGTGTGCCTCAAACAGCTACCTCACCCCACACCTCCCCTGCAGGCCGACTGCACCAGGCAGAGCTCACCACAGGAAAGGGAAACGGAGGGCCCAGAGCTCAAAGGCGATGCTTCAGAATCGGCAGACAGCTGTAAAACAGCAAAGGGCAAGAACACCTGGCCCTCAGACAACAGCTACACCAGCCCAGCTGCCCAGGGCTGTATGAGAGACCTATCCTCGGTGACAGACAGAGGGACTCTTCCCGAAAATGGAGTCATTGGTGAAGCATCTCCTTGTGGGTCAGAGGGGAAAGGCCTTGGTGGCGGTGGTTCAGAAAAGCCACTTTGCCCCAGAGCCAAAACATTGCAGGAGACCATGCCATGCACAGGACAGAATGCAACTACACCTCCTTGTGCAGACCCTAGTTTGATGGCGGGCACTGTAAGCCAGTTTTCCCCCTTGTACGTGCCTGGTCTGGACTACTCTAGTTCAGCCACACATTACCACATCAATCCAGGGCTGCAGGGCATAGGCCCTGTGATGGGAGGGAAATCCTCAGTATCACATCCTCAGCATTTCCCCCCCAGGGCCTTCCAGTCTAGCAGCCCTCACCCTGGGGTCTTCCCCCGATACCGCCCCCACCAGGGAATGAGGTATCCTTACCAGCCATCGCCTCAGCCTTCCTACCATCATTACCAGCGAACTCCTTACTACCCATGTCCACAGGGCTATTCTGACTGGCAGAGACCTCTCCATCCCCAGGGAAGCCCAGGTGGGCCTCCAGCAAGTCATGCTCCCCCGCCACGGTCCCTCTTCTCAGACAAGAGTGCCATGGCTAATCTGCAAGGCTGCGAGACACTGAGTGCTGCCTTAACTTCTCCGACTCGCATGGACGCAGCAGCTGCTAAACTTGTCCCAACTGACAGACAGAATCCCGGTCCAGAGGAAGAAAAGCTGGATGAATCTCTGGAGAGGCCAGAAAGTCCCAAAGAATTTTTAGACCTGGACAACCATAATGCAGCAACCAAGCTACAAAGTTCCTTGTCAGCCGGCGAATATCTTTATGGAACGCCTCCTCCACCACTGAGTTCAGGGATGGGTTTTGGCTCCCCTGCTTTCCCACCCCATGGTGTGATGCTCCAAGCGGGCCCTCCCTACACACCTCAGCGGCCAGCCAGTCACTTCCAGCCCAGGGCGTACTCCTCCCCTGTGGCTGCCCACCCTCCTCACCATCCAGGGGCTGCCCAGCCCAATGGCCTCTCTCAAGAAGGCCCCCTCTATCACTGCCAAGAAGATGGCCTGGGCCACTTTCAGGCTGTAATGATGGAGCAGATTGGCCCTGGAAGCGGAATAAGAGGATCTTTCCAGGAAATGTACAGACCATCAGGGTATGCTTGCCATTACATGTTTTCTTTTTTTTTTTTTCCTCTGAAAAAATAACATGTTAGTTTTAAAAAGAAAAATGAAGCCAGACCTGGTGGTACACACTTGTAATCCCAGTACTTGGGAGGCTGAGACAGGAAGATCGCAGGTTCACAGCCAGCCTCACCAACCTAGTGGGGCCTTCCACAACTTAGTGACACCCTGCTTCAAAATAAAAAATAAAATAGGGCTTAGAGTGTAGCTCAGAGGTAGAATTCCCTTGGGTTCAATCCCTAGTACCACAAAAATAAAAATTTAAAATAAGAAGGGCTGGGGGTGTGGCTCAGACGTAGAATATCCCTGGGTTCAATTCCCAGTACCAAAAAAGGAAAAATGGCCTTAGGAAGGAAAATAAAATCTAATGGTCTGGCACCGAGAAAAGCATGTGAATCTTTGATGTAGGGGACTTGGTGGAAATGTATTAAGTTTAGAGGCCAATGTTGTCTTTGACATTTTTCCTCCTAATGAGAATGAATTACCATTTAATCTTTAATTTTTTTCCTTCCTACAATGTTGGAATATCGAACCTCCTCATCTACAATCACAACTCTGGCCCTGAATTGGCATTTAAATAACTAGCAAGATTTCTGTATTGTAGACCTGATAACCACAGTTTGAGAACTATAGATAGAGTCTGTCAATGTTGCTGTTGAGTTACCTTGACATGGACCAAGGTAAAATAGGTCTGCCATAGGGAGTTGAGCATACATTTGATACTAAAGTTCTTCTTAATCAGGCGTGGTGGCACATGCTTGTAATCCCAGTACTTAGGAGGATTGCAGGTTCGAAGCCAGCCTTAGCAACTTAGCGAGGCCCTCCACAACTTAGTGAGACTCGGTTTCCAAATAAGAATAAAATACCAAAATATATATATATAAACAAAAAAGAAAGTTCTTATCAAGCTGGGCGTGGTGGTGCCCACCTGTAAACCCAGTACTTTGGAGGCTGAGACAGGAAGATCACAGGTTCGAGGTCAGCTTCAGCAACTTAGCAAGACCCTGTTTCAAAAAAAAAAATAGGAGCAGGGTATGGTAGCGCACACTTGTAATGCCAGTACTTGGGAGGCTAAGACAGGAGGACCCCAAATTCAAGAACAGCCTCAGCAAGTAGTGAGACTCTCATCAACCTAGCAAGACTGTTTCAAAGTAGAAAATAACATAGGGCTGGGGGTGTAGATTGGAGGTAGAATGCCCCCGAGTTCAATCTCCAGTACCATGAATGAATGAATGAATGAATGAATGAATGGACTGGAGGTAGAGCTCAGGGGTAGAATGCCTTGGGTTCAGTCTCTGGCACTTATAGTGCCCCGGGCGGGGGGTGAGTTCTCCTTACCAGGCATGCTTCCCCTATCATTAAGTGAAAAAAGTAAGTCTATCCAGAGTTAAAACAAATCAAATACTGTCCTCCTGAGACTTCCTCCATACATAGACTGGTTTTTTGTTTTTTGTTTTTTGTTTTTTGTTTTTTTTTTGCTGCGGTACCAGGGATTGAACGCAGGGGCTTTCTACCTCCGCGCTACACCCCCGACCCTATTTTTTATACTTTATTTTGAAACCAGGTCTCACGAAGTTGCGGAGGCCTCACTAAGGAAAGAGAGAGAGAGACAGGGAGAGAGAGCGAGGGAGCTGAGGCTGGCCGCGAACCCAGATCCTCCGGTCTCCACCTCCCAAAGTATTGGGATTACAAGCGTGCGCCACCAACGCCTGGCTTCATAGACTGGTATTGATGTTGTTTTTAAGACCTAGTTGTGGCTAGGGATGTAGCTCAGTGGTAGAGAGCTTGCCTACCCCATGTGAAGCCCTGGGTTCAATCCCCAACAGCAACCCCCCCCAAAAAAAAAAAACAAATGCAGTGAGGTGATGTGCCATCTAGGACTTTCTGTTTTGTTTGCAGTACTGAGGATCGAAGCCAGGGCATTCTACCTCTGAGCTATACCCCCAGCCCTATTTTTTATTCTTTTTATTTTGAAGCAGGGTCTCACTAAGTTGCAGAGGGCCTCACTAAGTAGCTGAGACTGGCCGCAAACCTGTGATCCTCCTGCCTCAGCCTCTCAAGTACTGGGATTACAAGCATACACCACCACGCCCGGCCATCTAGGACAATTTTAAATTAATTATATATAGCTGGATAGTGATGCAGGCCTGTAATCCCAGTACTTAGGAAGCTGAGACTAAGGAGAATTGCTGATTCGAGGCCAGCCTCAGCAACTTTGTGAGACCCTGTTTCAAAAAATAAAAATAGGACTGGGGGTGTAACTCAAAGGTAGAATGCCTCTAGGTTCAACCTCCAGTACAAAAAAACTAAAACAAATAAAAAAGATAAACCTGTACCATTCAATTTAAAAAACAGTGCACCTCTCCTAACCACTGTTCTATCCTCTTATTGCCAAACCCTCTCCCGATTTAACATTTTACCATATTTTCTTTATACATCTTAAATATCTGCTTATGTTTTATTACTTTGTCTTTTTTCCTAAACCACTGGCAGTTAAATTACAGGCATCATGACCTTTTACCCTAATTACTTCAGCTCGCATCTCCTATAAATGAGACCATTGTCCTGCAGCACAATCAGAACTCTTTCCATTCCCAAGAAAATCGCATGAATGATCTCTAATACAAAGGCATCTTTTGAATTTCCCCGTTCATCCCTAAAATGTATTTTAGAGCTGTGGTTTTGTTTGTTTGTTTGTTTGTTTTTGATCTGGGATCCAAGTAAAGGCTCATGTATTTGTGTTGACAGTTCTGTTTCTTTAGTCTCTTAATTTACAACAATCGACCTGTTTTATTTTTCAAAGCGTTCAGGCCAGTTCTCAGGCAGTGGCCCAGATTCTGGATTTGTCTCATCATTTCCTCGTATGCCAGGCATGGTGCACACCTGTAATCCCATTACTTGGGAGGCTGAGACAGGAGGATTGCAGGTTTGACGGCCTCCGCAACATAGGGAGACTCTCAGCAACCTAGTGAGGCCTATTTCAAAAAGATTTGAGTGTGTAGCTCAGAGGTTAAATGCTCCCTGGGTTCAATCCCTAGTATCAAATATATATATAAATTTTTTTTTCCTTGTAGTAAGATCAACCACTTTTACTGGTAGAATATGCATAGGTGACCACTTGCTTTGCTTCCTGTCATATCACACCAGGAGGCACCTCATATCATTTTGTCCTAGTGTGATCTTTCCAAGCTGGATCACTTGGATAAACCAGTGCCTTCCTAATTAAAGTATCTGTTTACCTTTGTAATTAATGTCTTTATTCTCTACTGCTCCATTCTTATATCTGTAGAATGCACATGCATCCAATCCAGTCACAGCCCTCGTTCCCAAAGACTCCAGCACCATCGCCAGAACAGCTGCCGCCACATAAACCCCCAATGCTTCCTCTGGATCAGGTGAGAATTACCAAAAATTAGTGCTTTTCCTATTCCTCCAGGTTAGGAAATAAGTATAGGTTGAGTATCCCTTCTCCAAAATGCTTTGGATTCTATTGTGTTTCAGATTTTGGAATATTTGCATAGATTTTACCAGTTGTGCATGCCTAATCTGAAATCCAAAATGTTCCAAATTCTGAAACCTTTCGTGTATTGTATTCACTTTCTTTTTTTTTTTTTTTTTTTTGCGGTACTGGGGATTGAACCCAGGGGTATTCTACCTCCGAGCTCCTTCCCCAGCCCTATTTTTTATTCTTTTATTTTGAAACAGGGTCTCACTAAGTTGCGGGGGGCCTCACTAGGTATCTGAGGCTGGCTGGGAACCCGGATCCTCCTGTCTCCGCCTCCGAAGTGCTGGGATTACAAGCGTGCGCCACCACACCCGGGCTTTGTATCCACTTTCAAAAAGTTTTGACTCTCAGGCTGGTGATATAGTTCAGTGGTAGAGCACTGGCCTTGTATGTGCAAGGCTTGGGTTTTATTCATAGCCCTACAAAAACCAAGCAAAGTTTTAGATCTTGGATCATGTCAGATTAAGGATGCTCAACCTGTCCATGGTGTCATTGCTATTCTGGAAACAGGTTTATTAACATTTTTTATTTTTTTGCCATGCTGAGGATTGAACCCAGGGCCTCACACATGCTAGGGAAGCACTCTGCCGTTGAGCTATATCCCCAACCCCTGAGAAAACATTTCAAGGTATCCTGTTAATACAGAAACTTTTCCTGGATAAGTTCTTCCTGATAAGTGTTTCGTGTACCCTCAAAGCCAAGTGATCCCTCAGGCATGTGTTCCCTGTCCGCGGTGCTGGGAAAGACTGACAGCAGAGACTTCGGAAGTTGCTCATCTGCTCTTTGCACGTGCCCCTCTTTCCTGGTCTTGGGTGGTAATCAGCTGGTTAAGGAGGATTTATTTAAAACTCATTTTTTCCAAACTCTCTGCTCACATTTCTTTTGCCACAATCTCTTGTCTGCATTATCATTCCACTTATACATTTGCAGGAGACTGCTGAGTCAAGTTGGAATAATCGTAGCTGCCTTTGAGTGCTGCTTCTCTGCCAGGCACTGTGCTGAGAGCCTCTACATGCAATAACCGCCTCATTAATCCTTTCTTTTTTTTTTTTTTTTTTT
>PVJS01032110.1:0-22982 GCA_004027185.1 Glis glis | reverse complement strand
TCCTCTGGTCTCCGCCTCCCAAAGTACTGGAATTACAAGCATGCGCCACCACGCCTGGCTCAGGAAACATTTTTTTTTTTTTTTGCGGTACCCTGGATAGAACCCAGGGGCATTCTACCCCCGAGCTACACCCCCGGCCCTATTTTTTATCTTTTATTTTGAAACCGGGTCTCACGAAGTTGTGGAGGGCCTCACTAAGTAGCTGAGGCTGGCCGCGAACCCGGATCCTCCGGTCTCTGCCTCCCAAGTACTGGGATTACAAGCGTGTGCCACCACGCCTGGCTCAGCAAACATTTTTTAATGGACAAGTGAATCATTATTATTTTTTGGTACTGGGGATTGAGCCCACGGGCATTTTACCTCCAAGCTACACCCCAAGCCCTTACTTTTTGTTCATGCCCAGCTATGTAATTGTTTTTAATATCTCTTTGCAATGGAGCTGACTATGGAAGTCCTAGCTGGGAAAGATATATCCCGCCAGGTGCAACGGTACATACCTGTAATCCCAGTACTTGGGACACACTGAAACAGGAGGATCTCATGCTTGAGGCTAGCCTCAGCAACTATAGTGAGGCCCTCAGCAATTTAGTGAGACTGTTTCAAAACAAAAAATAAAAAGGGCTGGGAATGTAGTTCGGAGGTAGACTGCTCCTGGGTTCAATCCCCAGCACCACAAAAATAAATAAAAATAAATTGCTGAGTTACTTAATAAGTAAAGCTGGGTGTGGTGGCACATGTCTGTAATCTCAGTATTTGGGAGGCTGAGACAGGAGGATCACAGGTTCTAGGACAGCTTCAGCAACGTAGCCAGACTCTCAGCAACCTAGTGAGACACTGTTTGAAAACAAAAAACAAAATCAGGCTGGGGATGCAGCTCAGAGGTAGAATGCCCCTGGGGTTCAATCCCTAGTATCACGAAAATAAAAAGGTAGAGACAGGAGGATTGCAGTTTCAAGGCCAGCCTTAGAATTTAGCAAGACTCTCAGTAACCGAGCTAGACCCTGTTTCAAAACAAAAACTAAAAAGGGCTGGGGGTGGGGTGTGTAGTTCAGAGGTGGAATGCTTCTTGGTTCAATCCCCAGTATCCAAATAAATAAATACATAAATAAAAGAAATAAAAATAAAACAGGGCTCGGGATGGAGCTCTGAGGCAGAATGCCCCTGGGTTCAATCCCCAGTACTAAAAAAAGTACACACACACATACACACACACACACACACACACACACACACACACACACACACCACAATATAAAATTTTAATCTAACGTATAGATTAGTGGTTGTAGTGACACAAATAGATGTGGTTATTCTGTCATAAGTTCTCCAGGAGAATGAATGAACTTGGAGGGAATGGCCAGTCTTGAAATGTACATTAAGCATGTGCTTTATATCAGACTCTATTCACCACACCCCAGAGACGGTGATGCACAAGACAGACACGATCCCCTGTTTTCTGGTGTGGAAGACTGACATGAAAAATAAAACACAGATGTGACGAGCGCTGCAGGAGGCAAGGCGGGACACGGGCTGTGCAGGGACTGGGAGGGGGAGCAGGGGAGGCAGATCTTGGACGGGCTTGAAGCCACTGCTGCACGGGCAGTGGAGCTCTTCTGAGCATTTTATGCTGCCGTGTGATGCAATCAGACCAGCCAGTTAGACCACTGACTGCAGAAATGAGAGGTCAGGGGACGAGAGGGAGGGTGGCATTAGAAGGAAGCTACTGAATATTTAATGCAATCTTTTGAAGCTTTTTCTTAATGGGAAAAAATGGTTTGAGATTTATACCCGGGGCACAATGACGTTTAGGATTCTGGTAGCCTAATTGTGAAACCTCTCTTTGAAGAAGCTGCTTATTTTCCAAGGTGAAACTGATTTGCGTTTTTCATATTTATTTATTTGCTGGTGGATCTTCTCGGGTGCTCTCATTTGCACCGGAGTGCCTTGCTCAGTGCCTCAGAGCACGTGTAGGTGTTCAGAGGGGTTTGCAGATGGTTTATTTTCCATAGATTTTTTCCCCTGTGGTTCTGAGCAATGGCAGTGACTTTGGAATGAAGACAGTGGTCTCTCTCGGGTGTCCTGGGAGCGCTCCTGAGGTGCTGGCAGGATGATTACACAGTTGGTTTCTCACTTGTGGTTTTCCTTGTCTGTGTCGCAAAACACACTGTCATTGTCCTTATGCTGGCACTTTCTAGGCTAGTACATACTTTTTAAAATAACGAATCTAAGCCGGGCGTGGTGGCGCACGCTTGTAATCCCAGTACTTTGGGAGGCCGAGACCGGATTAACGCCAGCCTCAGCTCGCTTGCTCGCTCTCTCTCTCCCTCCCTCCCTCCCTCTCTCTCTCTCTCTACCTAGTGAGGCCCTCCGCAACTTCGTGAGACCCGGTTTCAAAATAAAGTATAAAAAATAGGGCTGGGGGTGTAGTGCAGAGGTAGAACGCCCCTGGGTTCAATCCCCGGTACCGCAAAAAAAAAAAAAAACGAATCTAGCCGGGTTTGGTGTCGCACACCTATAATCCCACTACTTGGGAGAGGCTGAGACAGGAGGATCAGAGGTTCGAGGCAAGCCTCAGCAACCTAGTGAGACCCTGTTTCAAAATAAAAAATAAAAAGGGCTGGAGATGTAGTTCAGATGTAGTTCAGAGGTAGAAAGCGCACGTGCGTGCCTATACACACACACACACACACACACACACACACACACAGTCTGTGCTATCTATTTTTTTTTTTTTTGCGGTACCAGGATTGAACCCAGGGGCGTTCTACCTCCGCGCTACACTCCCGACCCTATTTTTTATACTTTATTTTGAAACAGGGTCTCACGAAGTTGCGGAGGGCCTCACTAAGGAGAGAGAGAGAGAGAGAGAGAGAGAGAGAGAGAGACAGGGAGAGAAAGCGAGAGAGCTGAGGCTGGCCGCGAACACGGATCCTCTGGTTTCCGCCTCCCAAAGTACTGGGATTACAAGCGTGAGCCACCACGCCCGGCTTTGTGCTATCTATGTTTAAGCTGACTGCCTGGAGTATTTAGGGTGGTTATGGAATGAATTTCATGGTACCTGAATCTCTGTGTGTGTTCATTCTCATGCTTTTTCTAAAGAAATGCCATTGACTTATTGACTCCCCCAGTTATTAGGTGTTTCTTTTTTAACCATCGTAAGATAATGCATAGCGTGGGTCTAGCATCCCACCCCTTCAGCAGTTGACAGTGTTTTGGAATCCCTATATAATGCTGTATTAGAGCCCATGAATGTGAGTGTGGGCAACTTAAATGTGAAGAAATTAAAGCAAATAAAATATCTTATCCTGAAAGCATGAATTGTGAAGAGATGGCCCACTTGATAGTTTGTGTTCAGTTTTACGTTACCTTAAAACTTGAAGTTTGGGATTATTTGTGGTACCGGGGATTGAACCCAGGGGCATTCTACCTCTGTGCTACACCCCCAGCCCTATTTTTTATTCTTTATTTTGAACCAGGTCTCACTAAGTTGCGGAGGGCCTCACTAAGTAGCTGAGGCTGGCCGCAAACCTGGATCTTCCGGTCTCAGCTTCCTAAGTACTGGGATTACAAGCGTGCACCACCACGCCTTGGGATTATTTTAAATGTAATTTATTTCATTATTCTTTTTTTTGTGACACTGGAGATTGAACCCAAGGGTGTTCTGCCTCTGAGCTGTACCCCTAGATCAATTTATTTATTTATTTATTCATTCATTTATTTATTGGGGTACCGGGGATTGAACCCAGGGGTGTTTTACCTCCGAGCTACACCCCCGGCTCTATTTTTTATACTTTATTTTGAAACTGGGCCTCATGAAGTTGCGGAGGGCCTCACTAAGTAGCTGAGACTGGTTGCAAACCTGCAATCCTCCTGTCTCAGCCTCCCAAGTACTGGGATTACAAGCGTGCGCCACCACACCTGGCTATTTTTTATTTTTGAAACAGGGTCTCACTAATTTGCAGAAGGCCTCACTAAGTTGCTGAGGCTGGCCATGAACCTGCAATCTTCCTGTCTCAGCCTCCCAAGTATTAGAATCATTGGCTATGTGCCACCATACCTGGCTTAAAATTTATTTAGGTAGTCTTAAATTTTGAAAATTTGTATACTATCTGATTATCTCGCTAGAAATTGAAAATGTTTTTCTCAAGAAGATGATATCTATTTGGATATATATTTAGTGATTATATGGAAGAGGTTATTCAGGTGCATTGCCACAAAATTCATATTGTATCAAAATGGATGGAACATTGATTTTTTAAAATATATTCACAATGGGGCGATACATATATCTACATATAGCTATACATAATAATTGCTGTATTATAGTCTGACACTTAATCTTTCCCTTTCTGAAGAAAGGTTTTCTGTATGTGGCTTTAATCACTGGTGTTCTGTTAAATCTCATAAATATGTGATAATTAATTCTTGGTTGATGTGAAGCTTGAAAAAATTGCAAACCTGTAGGACACCTTCTGGCACCCTAAATTTGTTTGGTTTTTGCGGTGTTGGAGATGGAAACCAGGTCCTTGCACATGCTAAGTGAGTGACCACTGAGCCACAACCCCGTCTCACCCTAAATTTTTAAAGTTGTGTGTGTGTGTGTGTGTGTGTGTGTGTGTGTGTGGTATTGGGAATTGAACCCAGGGACGGTCTACCTCTGAGCTAAACTCCCAGCCCCTTTGATTTGAAACAAGGCCTCCTCTCTAGGTTGCTGAGAATCTCACTATGTTGCTGAGGCTGTCCTCAAACCTCTGATCCTCCTGTCTCAGCCTTCCAAGTACTGGGATTACACGCGTGCACCACCTTGACTGGCTCTTATTAAAGTTATTAATCGTCTTGGTGTTTTATGAATTATTTGTGGGTGGCGTACACACATACTACGGATGTATAAGACATTATATATATGTATTCACAGCCTGTCTTTAGAATACTACTTGAGAAATTGGCCCAGGTATATATTTTATCCAAACATGCTATCATTAGCAATTAATGATACTGCTTTTTCTTCCAAGCAAACTGTCTAGGGCCAAAGAAGGGCGGCTAGTTTTCAGGAAAGGGCCCCTCTTCCCACACGGTGGGTTGCGGTCTTCCTCCAGGTGCAGATTCATTGGCCTTGGCTGTTGATTCTGTGTCTGTGGTGGAGGTGGGGAGGTGAGCTGGAAGGCTCAGCCCTTTCAGGTCAGCAGACATGTTGCCTGTCCTCCTCCAGAGAGGAGCAGGGCTGCCAGAAATAGTGGGGAAGGTATGTTGCCTGTAGATATTTCTCTTAATTAGTAAGTTGGATGAGGTGGCTCTGAAAGTCTTCCACGGGGTTATTTTAAACTTGAGGTTCCTGGATTAACTCCAGGTATTCATATTCTCTCTCTGTAGATGGGGGGGTCCCCCTCCATTGCCTTCTCTCCTGTTAAGATTGTTACCCTTTGCCTCCACCACAGCACCCCCATCCTAGTGTCACATTTCCCTGGGTAGGTGACCTGTGTAGTAGCACAAGGCCCTGAATTTAGTTTAAGGCTCTGCCATAGTCATGCTGAAATTCTAAAATTTTCAAAAGAAGGGGCCCCATGGTTTCATTATGTGGTAAGCCTACAACTTAAGTAATTAGATTTGGCTCTGGGAACATCACTTCTTTTTTTTTTTTGCGGTACCTGGGATTGAACCCAGGGGCGTTCTACCTCCGCGCTCCACCCCCGGCCCTATTTTTTATACTTTATTTTGAAACCGGGTCTCACGAAGTTGCGGAGGGCCTCACTAGGTAGAGAGAGAGAGAGAGACTGGGAGAGAGAGAGAGAGAGAGAGAGAGAGAGCGCTGAGGCTGGCCGCGAACCCGGATCCTCCAGTCTCCACCTCCCAGAGTACCGGGATTACAAGCGTGCGCCACCACGCCCGGCTCCCCAGCCCTATTTTTAATATTTTTTTTGAAACAGGGCCTCGCTAGGTTGGTAAGAGTCTCACTAAGTTGCTGAGGCTGGTCTCAAACCTGCAATCCTCCTGTCTGTCTTCCAAGTACTGGGATTACAGGCAGGAGCCACCATGTCTGGCTCCTTGTTGGTTATTTCGTATGTCCTTTCTGGCAGTGATTGTTCATCCATACAACGTGGTTGTTGTACAGGTATTATGTTCACATAATAGCTTCTGCACGAACATTCAATGCAGTGTCATTCATAGTAGCCAAAAAATAGAACCAGGGCTCAGAGTGTAGCTCAGTAGTAGAGTGCTTGCCTAGCATTGTGAGGCCCTGGGTTTGATCTCCAGCACCTAAAAAAGTAGAAATAAACTGGGGATGATGGCCTACGCCTATAATCCCAGAACTTGGGAGGTTGAGGTAGACGGATCCCCAGGTTCAAGGCCAGCGCTTGCGGGTGGGAGCTTAGTGAGACCACTTCAACATAATAAGTAAAATAGGGCTGGGGGTGTAGCTCAGAGGCAGAATGCTCTTGGGTTCAATCCCTAGTAAAACACACACACACACACACACACACACACACACACACACACGAAATAACTGAGATGTTCATTAACAAATATATGTATAAACAAAGTTTGGCATAGCCATACAGTACAATATTAGCCATAAAAAGGAATGAAGTTCTGACACTAATTCAACATGAGTGAACTCTGAAGACATTATGTGAAGTCAAAGAAAGCAGAAACAGAGGAACGTGTCTTGAATGATTCCATTCATAGGAAATGTCACAAGAGGCAAATGGAAAGTAGCTTAGAAGTTTTAGTGGGAGGGGAGTTCTGGAAGGAAGGGGAATGAGGGGTGACAGCTAGTGGGTAGGGAGTTTTTTCTGGGGTGTAAAAATGTTCTGAAGTTTGGGAGTGGCCATGTTGCATAGCGTTAAGAATATACTAAAAGCCACTGAGCTGTACATTTCAAAATGGAAATGTTATTGGGCGTGAACTTTGTGGTATGAATCAAGCTGTCAAAAAATACCAGTATCATGTCCTGTCTGAAGGTGAGGATCTTAGGAGGATTAAATGAAATAACACATAACATGCCAAAACATAGTGCCCGGGACCTAGTATATACTCAGCTGGAACTTTTGTTCACAGGTACTTCTAGGTTACCTGTTGTATGCTGTGCAATCAGTAATACTTGTTGAATGAGCATGGCTCCCTTGCACTCAAGTTCAGCTGCGCTCACGGATGCACCTGTCTCTGGGCTCTGTGTCTCGTAGCATGTTACTGAGCATGCGTAAGCCTGGCTTGTGTGAGCCGCCTGGGCAGTGGGAGCAATCGAGTGATATTTGCAGCCTGTATTTCAGTGCTTACCTGGGGGTGAGGAATACAGTTCCATTATACAGTTTGGGGACGCCAAGGCTTGACCCCAATTCAAGGTGAAAGTGGGGTCACAGCGATTCTTGCGCTTTTTTCCAGTAACATAATTCTGCTTTGTCTTTTTATTATAAGAACTTAATTAATGTGAGAGTGTGTTCTTAATGGCTCATTATCAGTTCCCTAGAGTCACACAGGACTTCATTTTCGGTTTAAAAAAACACATTCAGTTCTGAGAAATACACAGATTTAAACTGATGATTTGTCCTGCTGAATTCAAGTCACGATGTCTACGCACGAGAAATTTGTTATTTTAAACGAAGACAGAAGCAGTGTTTCCTCTGAAAGTGGTTTTTAAAAATTCACATCCATTTATGAACTTGGCATCCTGGCAGCACTGAGTTGCCTTTACCACTGCGTCATCAAGGTGCCGTCTGCTCCTGAAAGGAAAGGAACCTGTTTGTGTTGGGTTATGTGGTGTTCTTCTTGGAGACCGGTGGCACTTTTTCCTTTTGGCCTTTCTAAGGCATGGTTGTGCTTCTCAGCTTCCTTTAGTCGTTTTATCATCTGTCTTTGGTACCATGACCTGCTGAAAGGCTAAGTGCGGATGTGTGGCTCATCTCTAGGAAGTAGTCAGGATTTCTTTTCTTGTTTTGGTACTGGGAATTGAACCCAAGGGCCTTCTACCTTTGAGCTATATCCCCAGCTCTTTGTTTTTATTTTTTATTTTGAAATGGGGTCTCAGTTGCTGAGGCTGGCCTCAAACCTGTGATCCTCATATGTATGTTAGCCTCCTCCCAAGTACTGGGATTCCAGGTGTGCACTATCACACCCAGCCAGGACTTCTTTCTTGTACTCTTAACTTTATTTTCTTCTCTTTCTCTCTTGCCCTCACTCTCTTATTGTAGTACTGGGGATTGAATCCAAGGGTGCTACACCTCTGAGCTACACTCCAGCCCTATCTTATGTTTTCTTTTGAAACAGGGTCTCACTAGTTTGCTAAGGGCCTCACTTGCTAAGTTGCTGCAGCTTTCCTTGAACCTGCGATCCTCCTGTCTCAGCTTCTCAAGTACTGGGACTGCCACCATGCCCGGCTATTTTCTACTCTTATTTTTCCTCCTTCTCCTCCTTCATTATTTCTTCCTCCTCTTTTTTTTTTTTTTTTTTTTTTGGCTGTGCCTATTTCTAAGTGTTGCTTTTTAAAAAATCTTTAGGGGACAAATGTGTTTAACTAGCAATAATGTCACCATTATTGAAACCAATATTAAAAAAAAAGACACCTTCAAATGTCCCTCTATACTAAGGAGGATGACAGAGAAGGCAAGATGGTTAGAAAAGAGTTGGTAAGGTTTTTCCCCATGGGAAGCCTTCCTGAGCATCTCTTCCTGTCTTTTCAACAGAAGTTGGCGATGTGGCGAAGCAGTACCTGGAGAAAGGTCTTTTGGTTCCAGACCACGTGATAACGCGCCTCATGATGGCAGAGCTGGAGCTTAGGAGCGGCCAGCACTGGCTCCTAGACGGTGAGTGGCTGTGCGTGATCTGGGCTTCTGGGAGAACCATCACGGTTTCCTCCCACACCCCCTTCATTTCTTACACTTCAGAAAGTGCTCCCTACCCCAAATGTCTGTCGTGTATTTAGTGTTAGAATTTGGCAATGTAGAAAATTTAGAAAGCTTCTGTGCAGCAAATGAAACCATCAAGAGTCTAAAGAGAGCGCTTATAGAACGGGAGATCTTTGCTAGCTACTCTTCTGATAAAGGACTAATATCTAGAGTACACAAAGAACTTAAAAAATTTTAACACTAAAACCAACCCAATCAAAAAATGGGCAATTCAGCCAGGCATGGTGGCACACACCTGTGGACCCAGTACTTGGGAAGCTGAAACAGAAGGTTAGCAGGTTCGAGGTCAGCCTTGGCAACTTAGCAAGACCCTCAGCAACCTCGCAAGACCCTGTTTCAAAATGAAACAAAAAGGGCTGGGGGTACAAATGCCCCTGGTTTCAATACCCAGTACCAAAGTGGGATGGGGGAGAGATTGAACTAAATACATGCTTCATAAAAGAAGAAATACAAATGGCCAATAAACATATGGGAAAATGCTCAACATTATTAGCAATCAGGGAGATGCAAATCAAAATTACACTGAGATTCCATCTAACTCAAATTAGAATGGCAATCATCAAGAATACAAACAATAATAAATGCTGGCAAGGATGTGGGGAAATATGAATCCTTACACACTGTTGGTGGGTTTGTAAATTATATCAGTGTGGAGGTTCCTTAGAAGACTGGGAATGGAACCACCATATGACCCAGCTATGCTACTCCTCGATATTTTCCAAAGGAATTGAAGTCAGAATATAGCAATACCTGAATAGCCATGTTTCTAGCAGCACAATTCACAATTGCCAAATTATGGAACCAGCTCTTAAGTGTCTATCTACAGATGAATGGATTATGAAGCTGTGGTGTATATACACAATGGAATTTTACTCAGCCATTAAGAAGAAAAATATTGAGCCGGGCATGGTGGTGCACACTTGTAATCCCAGTTCTTGGGAGGCTGAGACTAGAGGATCGCAGGTTTGAGCACAGCCTCATTAAATAGTGAGACTCTCATCAACCTAACAAGACCCTGTTTCAAAATAAAAATAGGGCTGAGGGTGTATCCCAGAGGTAGAATGCCCTGGAGTTCCATCCCCAGTACCACACACACACACACACACACACACACACACACCCCAAAATTATTTTTATTTGCAGGGAAATGGATGGAACTAGAGATTAGCCAATCACAGATAGTGAAGGGTCATATGTTTTCTCTCATATGTGGAAACTGGAGAGAAACTGCGAAACAAAAGGGACTCCAGGTAAAGGAGGAGAAACTTCAATGGATCAACAGAGAAGGTCAAAGGATAATGGTTTGGGCAGGGGGAGACTTGATAAAGGAAACACTTCAAATAATGCTATGTAGCTGAACGTGGTGGTTCAGGTCTGTAATACCAATACTTGGGAGGCTGAGACAGGAGGATCGCAGGTTTGAGACTGGCCTCAGCAACTTAGCAAGACTCTCAGCAGCCTAACGAGACCCTGTTTCAAAACAAAAAATAAAAAGGACTGGGGGTATAGCTTGGAGGTAGAATGCCCCCGGATTCAATTCCCAGTACCACAACAACAAAAACCAAACAATGCCCATGTACATATAGGGAATTCACAATGCCAATCTCCATAACATGTGCAGGGATGGGAAAGAAAGGGAGTGGGGTGGGGTGGGGGTGGGGGGAGGGGCCGCTCACCAAATGCTGTGTGTGTGTACGGTCCTATTACTCCGAACCTCATTATGATGTATATTATAATGTACCAATAAAGGTATATTTTAAAACAAAACGACTTTGGCAAAGCCACTGGTCTCTCTTTCCACACCACTATTGTGAGAGCCACTGACCTGAAGCAGACTTCATGGAATCGCTGGTATTGTTCTAGTTTTTTTTGGTGGCCCCTGGGATTGAACCCAGGGGCATTCTACCTCTGGACTACACTCCCAGCCCTATTTTTAATTCTTTATTTTTTAAATTTATTTTTTGTGGTACCTGGGATTGAACCCCAGGGGCATTCTACCTCCGGACTACACCCCCAGCCCTATTTTTAATTCTTTATTTTTTTAATTTATTTTTTGTGGTACCTGGGATTGAACCCCAGGGGCATTCTACCTCCGAGCTACACCCCCAGCCCTATTTTTTATTCTTTATTTTGAAACAGGGTCTCACGAAGTTGTGGAGGGCCTCACTAAGTAGCTGAGGCTGGCCATGAACCCTGATCCTCCAGTCTTAGCCTCCCAAGTACTGGGATTACAAGAGTGCGCCACCACCCCCGGCTTAATTCTTTATTTTGAAACAGGGTCTCACTAAGTACCTGAGGGCCTCATTAAGTAGCTGAGGCTGACTGCGAACCCATATCTTCAGGTCTCAACCTCCCAAGTACTGGATTATAAGCGTGTGCCACTACACCCGGCTTTGTTCTAGTTTGATCATGCTGTTTCCGTAACTAAATCATTCTAAATGGACCTCATCTTATATTCAAGGCTCTTTCATTCATCAGGGGCCACACACATTACAACTGTGAGTCATCAGGGTTTTTTTTTTTGGTACTGGGTATTGAGCCCAGGGGCGTTCTACCTCCAGGCTATACCTCCAACCTTTTTTAAAAAAGTTATTATTTTTTAAAATTTTGCTTTCTTTTGTTTTTGTAGTACTGGGGATTGAACCCAGGGGCATTCTACCTATGAGCTATACCCCCAGCCCGATTTTTTATTCTCTATTTTGAAACACGGTCTCACTAAGTTGCAGAGGGCCTCACAAGTTGCTGAGGCTGGCCGCGAATCTGCGATCCTCCTGTTTCAGCCTCCCAACTACTGGGATTACAGGTGTGGGTCACCACGCCTAGCAGGAGTCATCAGTTTTTACCTGGTGGATTAGCACAGACAGAAGATCTGAAAGCCTTTTCCCAAGTATGTAGGAAACAAGTAATGTAGAGTATAAAATGGACAGCCTTTGGAGAAGCAGTTTAGTGATTTGAGGACTTTTTGATCTAGCACAGCTATTCAGTATTTCTGCCTAAAGATTTGTTTTCTTTTTTTCCTTGGTGGGTAGGGATTGGGAATTGAACCCAGGAGCATTCTACTTCTGAGTACTCCAGGCCTATTTTTATTATTTATTTATTTATTTATTTATTTGTACTGAGGATTGAACTCGGAGGCAGCCTACCTCCAAACTACACCCCCAACCCCATTTTATTTCTTATTTGGAAACAGGGTCTCACTAGGTTGCTGAAAGACTCACTAAGTTGCCCAGGCTGGCTTTGAACCTGCGATCCTCTTGTCTCAGCCTCCTAAGTACTTGGATTACAAGCATGCACCACCACGTCCAGGTTATTTGTTATTTTGAAATAGGGTCTTGCTAAGTTATTGAGAGTCTCACTAAATTGCTGAGGCTGGCCTCAAACTTGTGTAAAGCAGTACAACAAGAGTTATACAATTGTGGTACCCCAAGGATACACTGGAGAAAATTATCTGTTATGTTGGTGGGAGGAGGGGTTGGAACAGGTTCATGGTAAAAGTGCTGAGGGTGTTCCTCAGGTGCATGAATGGGAGTTGGGGACAAGGGATTCACTTATTTATTCTTGCACAGGGGGCAGTGTGCACAGGGCAAGAAGGACCTGGCTCAGCCTAGTATTTTTCTCAGCCCACCAGCGGAAGGACAAGGGGAAGCCTTGAGCTGGATAGCCTTCAGTTCTGTACTAAGATAGTGGAGCTGGTAATTTTTGGTCAGAGGGACCACTGAAGAGTTGTTAAATAAGAATAACGCGATCAGATTGGTCTCTCTGAAAGTCTCTACACAGCACAGGAGAGATTAGGTGCTGGGTCAGGGAGGAGGGTGGCAATTAGAAGCCTGCGGACTATGGGATATCCTAAGCCTGAATTTCAGCAGCAGCCATAGTATGGAAAGGAGGCACTTGCTGGCTGGGCGTGGTGGCGCCCAGTACTTGGGGAGGTGGAGGATCCAGGTTCGCGGCCAGCCTCAGCTACTTAGTGAGGCCCTCTGCAACTTCGTGAGACCCGGTTTCAAAATAAAGTATAAAAAATAGGGCCAGGGGTGTAGCTCGGAGGTAGAATGCCCCTGGGTTCAATCCCTGGTACTGCAAAAAAAAAAAAAAAAGGAGGCACTTGCTGAGGGAATGGATGGAGGCAGGAGGATTGACGGGGTTGTGACGGGTGACAGGGACCACCGTTCTGGGCTGTACGTTACCTGCATCCCAGGCTTTTCACCATCCTTTCACCTCTTGGGCATGTTCATTGCTATAGACTCTATGCATTTAACTCACAACCGTCAGCTCCTCAGCACTTGGCTATTTGCCTTGACTGATGAACTCTAGCTTTGCCGCTTTACTTAACGTCTTTGCTAGGCTTATCCTCTTGTAAAATGGACCTGTGCCGTTTTTGTGAGCTTAAAGATCTGTGTGAAGAAACGATCATTTCCTGTGTGGTTAAAGATGGTTAGGGTGATGGAGATCATGGGTCCTAGTGCCAGACTGCTCGATTTCAATCCTAGCTCTGCGGCTTCCTGGTTGTGTTTGACCTTGGGAGGTCACCTTACCTCTGTGCATCCGATTCTTCATGGAAGATGGATTATAAAAGAGTTTTTGTGCGGATGAAGTAAGGGAATACATGTAAAGTGCCTAGAAGAGTGTTTACCACGTAGTCTTACCACGAGGCTTTGGTCATTATTATTAAGTGTCCTGGCTAGTGCGCAGGGCCTGAACTTTTTGGGGTGACTGCATGGAGTGTTAAATAGTTTGGAAAGTTGGTTTGGGTTACGGAGTGTTTTATGTCTCTTTCCACTGCCTGCTTTCTTCATAACTGCTCCTTGCAGGGTGAATAGCTGAAGTTCTTTTACATCACAGGACTGTTTTTAGTGAAGCGCGTCAGTCTCCCAACTGACTCAGCTTGCCTCATTCTCCTTGAAAACCCATCTGGTCACTTTTCGGTTGTGATTTTTCTTTAAAGCTCTGGAATCAGTCCATTTGGCACAGCGAGGAGTATAAAGATGCCTGGTTCCTGCGTTCCGCGTTAAGCTCCTCATGTTCTGGGCACATGCTCGCGCTCCGAGGAGGACGTGCCTGTTGAGTGTGCTGAAGGTGACTGAGCGAGGGAGGTCAGGGAGGAGTTCTGGATGACAGAAGACACTTCGTCTTGGTCCATATGGCTGCAGAGAGGCATTCTGCTGATGGTGGGTGGGAATGAGCTTGCGTGGATGGAGCCCAGGGAGCAGAGAGGTTGTGAGCGCCGGGTGGGTTGGTCAGCACTACCTCGCCTTCTCAGTAGCTGGGTACAAAATATTCCTGTGTGTGTGGGGAGGAGAAGAGAGAAGCAGGGAGATTTTTTGCTTCTTATTTATTTATTTATTTATTTATTTATTTTTATTTATTTTTTGTGGTACTGGGGATTGAACCCAGGGGTATTCCACCTCTGAGCTACACCCCCAGCCCTATATTTATTCTTTATTTTGAAACAGGGTCTCACTGAGTTGTGGAGGGCCTCACTAAGTAGCTGAGGCTGGCCGTGAACCCAGATCCTCCAGTCTCAGCCTCCCAAGTACTGGAATTACAAGCATGCGTCACCACGCCCGTCTTCTTTTGCTTCTTTTCAGTATTTATCCAACCAGAGGATTATAATGTACAAGCCTAGCCAGGCGTGGTGGCGCACACTTGTAATCCTAGTACTTGGGAGACTGAGTGAGACAGGAGGATCAGGGTTTGCAGCCAGCCTCAGCTACTAAATGAGGTCCTCTGCAACTTAGTGAGACCCTGTTTCAAAATAAAGAACAAAAAATAGGGCTGGGGTGTAGCTCAGAGGTAGAATGCCCCTGGGTTCAGTCCTCAGCAACACACACACACACACACACACACACACACACACACACATCAATAATGTACAAGCCTTGTAATTTTGCTATAAAATCCTTTTTTTCTTCATAGGGAGTTTACTACTTACGAGGTAATCTTGACGTGAAATGGTAACTAGAGGGACTATCAGCTATTCAAAACAAACATAGGAGCTGGGCATAGTGGCACACCCCTATAATCCAAGCCCTTTCGAGGCTGAGACAAGAGGATTGTGGGTTCGAGGACAGCCTCAGCAATGTAGCAAGACTTTGAACAACCTTGGGAGACCCTGTTTCAAAAAAAATAGGACTGGGGTGTGTAGCTCGGAGGGAGAATGCCCCTGGATTCAATCCCCAGTACCATAAACACACACACACACACACACACACACACACACACACACACACACACACACGGCTGGAGGTGTAGCTCAGTGGTGGAGCACTTGTCCAGAATGCGTAAGGCCCTAGGTTCAATCCCCAGTACCACAAAAAAGTAGAATAAGTGAGACATGGTGGCTCACGTCTGTAATCCCAGTACTTGGGAGGCTGAGACAGGAGGATCACAGGTTTGTGGCCAGCCTCAGCAATCTGGTGAGGCCCTCCACAACTTAGTGACACCCTGTTTCAAAATACATAATAAATAGGGCTGGGGGTGGAGCTCAGAAGTAGAATGCCCCTGGGTTCAATCCCCAGTACCCTCCTCCCTCACACATACCAAAAGTAGAAAGAAAAAATGGAAATGTAGAAAGGTCTTCACTTTTTTTTAAAGGGAGGCCAGGCCAGTAGAGGGGTTACTAAACTGGTTTTTCTTTTTTTTTTTTTGTTTTTGCCGCCCCTGGGATTGAACCCAGGGGCATTCTACCTCCAAGCCACACCCCCAGCCCTATATCTTATTCTTTATTTTGAAACAGGGTCTCACTAAGTTGCAGAGGGCCTCACTAAGTAGCCGAGGCTGGCCGCGAATCCGGAACCTCCAGTCTCAGCCTCCCAAGTACTGGGATTACAAGCGTGCGCCACCACGCCCGGCTCAAGTTTTTCATTTCTCAACTTGATGGCCAGTGTATTTAAATATGAACCTGCAAGGCCTCCCCCATTCAACCCTAAATTTTTAGGTCTTAGCTGTCAAAGTATTTAAAATTTTTTTTGTGTGGTACTGGGGATGGAACCCAGGGGCATTCTACTTCCGAGCTACACCCCCAGCCCTATTTTGCTGTAATAAAATACCTATGCTGGGTAACGTACAAAAGGAAAAAGGTTTATATATAGCTCCAGGTTCTGGAGGTCTAAGTGCACGGTGCTGGCCTCTGGTGATGCCCCCCCCTTTTAGCTGCATCTCATCATGGCAGAGGCACCCTGGCCGGAGCACATGCCCGAGGGAGAGATGCCTTGGTGAGACTGGAAGCCAGAGAATGGGTGGAGGTCAGTCTTGTTCCTTTACTCTTTACAAGTTACTGATGGGAATTAGTAACTTTTTTCTGGGATCCCAAGAAAAACATACTATTCCTTTCCAAGGAATAGTATCATCCTCAATGACCTCCCACCAGGCTTCCCCTTTCCAAAGGGTCTGTCACCTCCCACATTGCCACAGCAAGCTTCCAACACATGAACCTTTGGGGGACACACAGGAACCATATCTAGATCATAGCTTATTTTCATGGAAAGCAGCCTTGGATATTGGATTTATAAATGGAATATAATTTAAGCCTTTTAATTAGAGCTAAAGGTAACTTTAGATCAGTGGTCATCATTTGACCCGTAGTTGGATTTGGATCATGGTATTGGGTTTGGATCATGGTTTGTTTTGATCTTCAGTGTTGAATGCTGTTGCTTTCTGAAGGTATTTCTATTTTCTTTTTATTAATGCCAAAGTTGGAGCTGCTTGAATGTGTATAGTGTTTGTGTGTGTGTGTTTGTTTTCCCTAGGAGTTTACAACCTCAGACCCGAGACATTCCAGGGTACATGGTCACTCATCCCCTGGTCACCAAGTAGGAGGTATCTGCCCCAAAACCAAACTACAGATTCTGGAGTGGGGGGGGTTGCCCTGATTTTGCAAATGTCTATTACCACACTAGACTGGTGCATAACCACTCCGACCTTATCTTCTGCATATTTTTCTTTGTGAAGCAGATCTCTGAAGAGTGTCACATCCCACTGGGTAACATATGTCTACTGAAAAAAAAAAACAAGCAATAATACATTCTGAATTGCATGTTTTAGGGATTCCAAGGGCATTTTTTTCTGTTGCTCTTGTGACTGTAGGCTGTTTCAAGAATAAAATGTATAATATTTAGAAGGTCACTGAAAAATTCTTTGGAATAAAAACGTTATCAGACCTGGACAGGGTGGTGCCTGCCTGTAACCCAGCTACTCAGGAGGCTAAGGCAGGAGGATCCCAAGTTTGAGGCCACCATGAGCAACTTAGAGGACCCTATCTCAAAATAGGAATTAAAAAAAATTAAGCTCCCCTCCTTCGTGTGTGTGTGTGTGTGTGTGTGTGTGTGTGTGTGTGTGTTTCTAAAGTACAGAGATCTGACTGCACGGTGATGGTAGAAGTGAAGGAAAAAGGAAAAAAACTTGCTGGAAATAGGGTGTAGTGGTAGACAAAGCTCCTCCTGACGCAGGACGGGTGGAAGACGCGTGTTCAGCCAACCGTGGTGAGGTGACATCTGTGTTCTGGAAGGCAAATGGAATAATTTTTTACAAGCAAGGAGTGGCATTCTTGGCCAAAATGACCATATAAAAAATACGGGTATATATTTAGATTAGTCTTGGTGCCACATTGCTGGAAGCCCCACCCAAGCCCCAAGACAGTGCAAGTATGTCTGACAATTTTTCTGCCTCCAAATTCTGATTTGAGGAAAGAGTTTGAACAGTGGCCTTTCAATGAATGTTATTTGGCTCATTTTCTTCGTGGGAACATTTTTTTTGTTTCGTTTTGGGGTTCTTTTTTTGTTGGTACTTTGAAGGTAGAATTCGATCAAGCTGTCTGCTTAATGTGTGTGTGGTTTTCATGAAGGATCAGCAACTACTTGCTGGGCTCAATTGATTTAAAAGTTATTTTTGTAGCCAGGTAGCCACAATAGTGGTGTTCCCCTGAATGATGTACCTTTTAGTTTGTGCTTTAAATCAGATTTTATTTTATAATAATAATAATAATAATAATAACATTATTATTATTATTATTATTTTGGTACTGGAGATTGAACCCAGGGGCATTCTACCTCTGAGCTATACTTTCAGCCCTATTTTTTTCTAAATTTTATTTTGAAAAAGGGTCTTGCTTGGTTGATAAGACTCTCACTACTTGCTGAGACTATCCTCGAACCTGCGATTCTTCTGTCTCAGTCTCTCAAGTACTGGGATTATAGGTGCTCGCCACCATGCCCGGCTGGTTATTTTCAAATGAACAAATTTTTAGGGATATAATTGATTTCCAATTAAATAATGTACTGAAGGAGAGCACATGACTTCACCAAGAGAAGATGGACAATAAAAAGTGTGTGTACTTTGAGTGAGGCTGGGTAACAGTTTTCTAAGAGCAGTGTTGGTTGAATTACACGGGAAAGAACACTGTTCAGTGGGGGTTACGAAGAGACATTTGGATGACATTGGACCTGAAACTTTAGTGTACCCCCATCTTAAGATACATTTTATCCAAAGTGCATAATCTGTCAAGATTTTGGATCTAGGGCTGAAGGTATAGCTCAGTGCTAGAGCGCTTGCCTAGCTCCTGATTCCATTGAAGCTCTTGCAGATCCTTTGTTCATGGTCATACGTATTTGTGTGAATTTCTCCTGGTGCTAAGTACTCATAATATTCTGCACAACGAAGTATTTATTGAGCACCAACTCAGTGCCAGGCAGTGGCCACACTATACTGAAGCAACCAAGAGAGTGGATAGGACCTGTGCACCCCCCTCCACACGCACCTTCAGCATCTGGTGATGATTCAGCCTTTCCATTCTACCCTGCGCAGTGAGGGTTATCTTTAACTCTTTAACTTCTTGGATGTCATCCCAGTGCTTGGGAGGCCGAGACAGGAGCCTCAACAACTTACCAAGACTCTCAGCAACCTAGCAAGACCCTGTTTCAAAACAAAAATAAAAAGGGTTGGTGGTCTAGCTTGGATGTAGAATGCCCCTTGGTTTGATCCCCAGTGCCCCCCAAAACAAACACACACACACACACACACACACACACACACACACACACACAGCATACTGACTCAGATTTTATCATAGTGACTTTTCCTATGGTCAGCATGTTTGCAGTCTGAGCTCAGAGTCACTGACTGAAATGTGTGGTAAAGCCTTGGGCCTCTTCTTATTTGATATGGTCTCTCTCCTGAGGCCCTGTCTGTCCTCCATGTCCTTTTTTTTGGCGGTATTGGGGATTGAACCCAGGGGCATTCTACCTCAGAGCTACACCCCCAGCCCTATTTTTATACTTTATTCTGAAACTGGGTCTCAGAAGTTGCGGAGGGCCTTACTAAGTAGCTAAGACTGGCCGCGAACCCGGGTCTCCGCCTCCCAAGTACCGGGATTAGGGATTACAAGCGTATGCCACCACACCCGGCCTGTCTCCATGTCCATTTTTGGTGGCTTTTCTCTGGTTGATCTGACCACAGTTTTAACTATAGTATAGATAATGGTGACTGTTTATTCTGTGTGTCTTCAGAGAAAGACTAGATTTTAATATTAAAAGGCACCAAGGGCGTGTAACTTGGGAGACTGAGACTGGTTCAAGGACAGCCTCAGAGACCCTGTTTGAAAATAAAAAAAGGGCTGGGGATATAGCTTGGAGGTAAAATGCCCCTGGGTTCAACCCCCAGTACCAAATATAAAAAATAAAAAGGGCTGGGGGCATGCCTTGGAGGTAGGATGCCTCTGGGTTCAATCTCTAGTAGCATAAGTAAGTAAGTAAATAAACAAAAAAATAAATGAATGCATCAAGGGTCATGCAGAAAACATACATATACCTATTTTTGAAAAACCCTAGAAAAGTGTGGTTCAGGGATCATTTTTTGGATGTCCTGATGAGCTAGGGATGTTTGGTCCCAGGAGGGAGAGCACGGTTCCTGAGCTTATGTCCAGGAGAGATGCATTGCCTAGCGTGGATAGGATCTCTGGGATACCAGTAGAGGGAGTGAAAGGTGACACATGAGGAAGTGGCAGGCCCTCCTTGGGGGCGAGGGACCCAGCAAGTAGGAAGCTGTAGGTGACATTAAGCCATGTTTTGAAGGTGGGAACCACGCGCATGTTGTATGAGTATATGCATGAAGCAACAAGTCCCCCCAAGGACAGCCACAGGCCAACAGTAGAGCCAAGAATAACGAGCACACAAGACTGGAAAAGTAGGCGAGGGCAAAGGCAAACACTTGTGAAAACCAAAGACAGGGAGTGGAGTAAACACCACTGTTAATATTAAAAATAAGTTAGAAGGAGGTTAAAACTAAATTTAAATCTTTGAGTGTGACAGCACGAACAAGTTATTTTTTAACTTTATTTCCAACTCATACTTAAAAATTAACTGATTTTTTAAAAATTTAGATGGACAAAAAATTAAAAAAAAAAAGCCGGGTGTGGTGACGCACGCTTGTAATCCCAGTACTTGGGAGGCTGAGACCGGAGGATCTGGGTTTGCAGTCAGCCTCAGCTACTTAGTGAGGCCTCCGCAACTTAGTGAGACCCTGTTTCAAAAGAAAGAAAAAAATAAAATTAAATGTAAAAAAATTTAGATAGACTCAGCCAGGCACGGTGGCCTGTGCCTGTAATAATCCCAGTGCTTGGGAGGCAGAGATAGGAGGATTGCAGGTTCGAGGCCAGCACACAGTAATTTAGGGAGATCCTGTTACAAAATAAAAGGGCTGGGGGTATAGCTCAAGTTGAATGCTTGTGGGTCCAATCCCGCCTACCACAAAAATAAATAAAAGTTTAGATATACTCTAGACACTAACCCACGGCTTCTCTGTTTGTCATGGCTTGTCATGCCTTTCAGACCCCCCTAACTCATTGCTACCTAATTAGAAGCCGACAATATAAGACACAGGGTGAAACTGTTTTCAAATCCTAGGTTTGGAGAACCTGTCTCCCTAATTTATGGAGCAGGTACCTTGGGAGCTGGATTAATTAAAATGTACTGCAAAGCTTCATCTGTCACAGCATCTGAGTTATTCTTTGCTAGTTTAATAACATTGTGCACAAAGCTACATGCTAAGAAAACATACATGTGAGCCATGTGTGGGGGTGCACACCTGTAATCCTAGTACTTGGGAGGCTGAGACAGGAGGATTATAGGTTCGAGGCCAGCCTCAGCAACTTAGGGAGACCCTTAGCAACTTAGTGAGACCCTGTTTCAAAATAAAAAATAAAGCTGGGCATGGTGGCTCACGCTTGTAATCCAGTACTTGGGAGAGACTGAGACAGGAGGATCACAGATTTGAGGTCAACCTCAGCAAGTTATGAGACTCATTAACCTAGCAAGACACTCTTTCAAAATAAAAATAAAATATTGAGCTGGGGATGTAGCTCGGAGGTAGGATGTCCCTGGGTTCAATCCCCAGCTTCAAAAAAATAAAAAGGGCTGGTGGTATAGCTCAGAGGTAAAACACGCCTGGGTTCAATCCCCAGTTAAACCCCACCCCCAAATACTTAGTTTCACTCAAAGTTAATAGCAAAACTAAGTGAACCTGAAGGAATTACTGAACTTCAGATAAATGTTTTTTATTGCCATGGATGTGCTTTCTCTTGGGAGCACTTTAAGATCAAGAAAACCATCCGGAGAGTGACATTTGTTGAGTAATTTCGAGTCCAGACAGATGGTATTGTCTCTCTGTAATAAACAGCAGGGGATTCATATTCTTTCTCTTACCTCCTCTCCCTCTTACTCCCAATATTAGAATTTGTTTTCAGCATTTGCAATTTTCTTCCAGTAAATTCCTCAGGGGTTTTTGTAATGGGGATTGAACCCAGGGACATTCTACTTTTGAGCTATACCCCTGCCCTATTTTATTTTTAAATAGGGTCTCACTAAATTGTGGCGGGTCAATCTGAGGCTAAGGGTGGCTATATACCTGAAATCCTCCTGTCTCAGCCTCCCAAGTACTGGGGTTACAAGCGTGCCCAACCACACCCAGCTTATTTTTTTTTTGTCTTTGTTATTTCTTTTTTTGCGGTACCTGGGATTGAACCCAGGGGCGTTCTACCTCTGCGCTACACCCCTGGCCCTGTTTTTTTATACTTTATTTTGAAACTGGGTCTCACGAAGTTGCGGAGGGCCTCACTCACTAAATAGAGAGAGAGAGAGAGAGAGAGAGAAAGAGAGAGAGAGAGAGAGAGAGAGAGAGCGCTGAGGCTGGCCGAACCTGGATCCTCCGGATTACAAGCGTGTGCCACCAGGCCCAGCTTGTCTTTGTTATTTTTATTTTTTTCTTTTGAAACAGGATGTCATTAAGTTGCGGAGGGCCTCACTAAGTAGCTGAGGCTGGCCATGGACCTGTGATCCTTTTGTCTCAGCCTCCCAAGTACTGGGAGTACAAGGCGTGCACCACCACACCTGGCTAGTTTTTTGTCTTTGATTGAAAAAATTTAAATGAATAGTACACACTAGTTCTCTTACCAACCTATTTGTTTTATTTTGATTACTCTCTTGATTATATCTCTGAATTTATTAGAAACTATTGATCTGTACACTTTGTTATTTTTTTGAATTTTTTGTATGGTATTGTGGATTGAACTTGGGCATTCTACCTGTACCTGAAGAATTATTTCTTCATTCTGTGTGCGTGTGTGTGTGTGCGTGTGTGTTAGTGTTACCAGGGATTGAACCCAGGGGTGTTATATCTCTGAACTATACCCTCACCCCTATTTTATGTTTTATTTCAAAACAAGGTCTCACTAACTTGCTGAGGCTGGCCTCAAACCTGTGACCCTCCCGTATCAGCCTCACAAATACTGGGATTACAGGCTTGTGCCACCATGCCCGACTTCATTCTTAAAGTAAATGAAATGTCTCTAGTTGGCAATTTTATTTATTTTTCCCCTGTACTTGGTGTGTTCTTTTCTTTTGCGGTACCTGGGATTGAACCCAGGGGTGTTCTACCTCCGAGCTACACCCCTGGCCCTATTTTTAATACTTTATTTTGAAACCGGGTCTCATGAGGTTGTGGAGGGCCTCACTAAGTATCTGAGGCTGGCCGCAAACCCGGATCCTCCGGTCTCTGCCTCCCAAGTACTGGGATTACAAGCGTGCACCACCACAC
>PVJS01032109.1:0-22981 GCA_004027185.1 Glis glis | reverse complement strand
CACACACACACACACACACACACACACACACACACACACATGCACACACACATTATCTTAATAGATATGTTAATTGAACCTATAGGTATGAAGGACACTACTTGAGATTAAAGAATGAAAGGAGCAAGCATAGACTTAGAAGGTACACATACATTCATGCTTATCACAGAGCCTAAGATAGTGAGAATTCACCTCTCTTCTTTCCTTCCTTCCTTCCTTCCTTCCTTCCTTCCTTCCTTCCTTCCTTCTTTCCTTCCTTCCTTCCTTCCTTCTTTCCCCCTCCCTCCCTTTATTCCTTCCTTTCCTTCTTCCCTTCCTTTCTTTTTTATCATTTTTTCTTTCTAAATCTTATTTTCCTTATTTAAAAGTGTGTACAACTTCTTGTGCTTGTTGTTGGTTTCATTACATTAAAATGAGAAACAACTTTCATCATGCAAATAGTAGCATAAAATGGTAGAAATGGGATACTACTGCTGCTATGGTGGTGGTAGTGGTAATGGTGTTGGTGGTTGCTATTTCTTCTGACAGAATAGTTATACATCAGTTAAAGCAACAAGAACTTGGGTTAAATGTTAGTCCCTTGAATTAAAATCTTTCTGAAATATTTTTAGACATTTTATTGATTTTTTTTTCAACCAGAGGAAGCCGAAGGTAATTTAACCTTTCCTTGACAACTCAGGATCATCATTTGAACATCAGTTCTTTTTAATGGGCTTTCATATCTTTAAAGGTCATTTAGAAGTATAAGCCTAACATTAATTAGAGCCAAATTCTTGTCCTATTGATAATTATATCTGCTGGTTACAGTGTTCTACCATGACTGCCCCAGGATTTTGCTTTTAACCTGTTTGAGATCAGATAATCAAATTTAATTGTGACTAAAATGTAGATCAAGTACGATGTAGTAATGGTCTGTGAATAAAGTGTAGATTTTATGATATTGGGTAGATGAGGAATCTAATTGCTTCCTTTCTGATTGATTTCTATCTTTCAGATGATTGAGATTTCCAGATGGCGTGTATGTGAGTGCACCCATGTGTTAATTCACTGATATGCATAGAACAACTCCGCCTTAATCACAAACTCTCTTTGCATGTAATTATATGTAAATATGTACTTATATATAGTTATATATTTATCTTAATTTGCTTATTTGATAACTTTGATATCCATGATAGAATTCTAATCAAGTATCTATCTCCATGCATTATTTAAGTTGCAAATCATGAAACATTTAATAGAGAAATACATACACACGGTTTTCTAATATTCATGCTTTTTGGCAAAGTAAAATACATATACAAGCAGATATGGGAAATACAGTGTGAAGGAATATTCTATCCAATATTAAAAGCAATATTATAAAATTCCATTTATGAATTGTTAAAGTTATGCCCCCATAACTTTAACATGCATGTTTTAAGTATGCAGAAAGAGAAGAAAGAAAAACCTTTTACCAAAATGCCAATGGCAGTTATCCCAGAGAGGTAGAGGTTCAGATATTCTGAATTAATTGTATCGTTATATTTATCAAATAATTTAAGGTGAACATACATTTTATATGTCATCCACAAAATTGAACAGTTAAGAAAAAATGGAAATAAAGGGAAAATCCTGACAAGTTTAGTTAAGTCAGAATTTATATTTAGGAATCAATAATAAAATAATCTTTATTTCTAATTTATGACTTAAATAATCTCACTTATATTTTATGTACTTTTTAATTTTAAGTGTTTAAAATAAAGCATGCACAAGATTTTAAATAAAGTAATCCAGAAGGAAAATAAAAATTAACACCCCATTATTTCACTTTCATGGCAAGAAGCAAACTCAACTGTTATAGTTTTTCTACTTCTGATTTCTTCTAGATATTTAAGTAACATGTTTATTTCATACTGTTTTGTTTATCCTATAGTTTGGTTCACTTTAATTTTCCTACCTTCTCTCTGTCTTCTGACTAATATAGTTATATTAATTTTTCCTATTTGTTTCTTTCATAAGTTAAATAATATATTTATATTTTTATTCTCTGTAATATAAACTTGACTTCTCATATTATAAAGTGAAGCTCTGAGGTCTGTGTCCTACCCTTTCCTCTCTATTTCCCACACTCACTCCACATCCCAATCTCTTATTTTTACCATGTTGAGTTTGATAGACTTAAATACTGTCACATATTCACATCCATTCTTTTGTTCTATCTATATGCTGATTCTCAAAGACAGAAATCAGGGAAAATATTGAAATTATTATAACTGCATTTTAATATTATATTGCTTATAACAGATTACCATAAACATAGTCTTTAAAATAACACATTGCTAGTGCACAGCTTCTGCATGTCAGGAGTCTGGGCAAAGATCCGCTTTACAAACTAAAGCCAAGATTAACTTGAGATTAGAATCTTTCACATGACTGCAATCAAGGTATGAATGAGGAATATAGTCAACTCTCAAGAGTTAACTGGGGATGAACCTGCTTGCAAGCGCCCATTGTTTGGGCAGAGTTCAGTCCTTACAGTTATAGGACTGAGGGTCTGAGTTACTTCCTAGGTGTTAGCCATAGACTGCCCTAGGCTCCTCACCACGAGATCCTCTCCAAAGAACATCTCACATCACAGCATCTTACTCCCTCAAAGCCAGGAAGGGACAGTCAGCTCCTAAGACAGACAGTACAATCTTAGGCAATGTAGCCCTGGAAATGGCATCCTGTTACTTTTGCCTTTTTTTAATTGGCTAGAAGCAAGTCAGGATTATCCTCTCAAGGGAGAAAGATTACACAAGACAATGCGTACCAGAAGGCAAGAGTAATTGTGAGCCATTTTGCAGTCTATCACAAGATATATAATTATTCTTCTTTCCAGCACCTACTAATATGTTTAAATTATGTCTCTTTTCTTTTATAATATTTTCCAAAGTTTCTATTTTTTTCTTTTTTGCACTTTTTTATTATAAACTCATTCTCCTCCCTCACACACAAAATGTTGATGTTCAATCAGGTATTTTATTGTTATTTTGTTTTCAGTGATCTTCTTCATGGGGATCTCACCTCCTGTTCCCATTTGAACTTGTCAACCTATAGGTTTGCTACAATATATTGAAACTTATATTCAATATTTTCTCCTGTTAATTCCATGTTTAATTTTTGCTACAGTACATCCTCAATTGAGAAACATTTGGTCCATAAATATTTATTCAGTGGTTACCATATGGCAGTCACTGTCCTAGTGTCTGGGTACCCAATAGCGGGGGAAAAAAAAGTAAAAATCCCTCTACTTGTCAAGCTTATATTCTGGTGAAGGGAAACTGACCATATATACAGAGTAAATGAGAAGACTGTATAGTTTGTCTATAATAGCTATTTAGAAGGAAAATAAAATAGAAGCAGGAAAGGGATAGAGATTGCCCATGTGTGGACAAGTTTTAGAAATATATGGAATTAAATTTTAAACATGGTGGTCAGGAAGCTCTCACTGAGATGAGGGTATCCGAGCAAAGACCTGAAGGAGGTGAGGGAGTAAATTCTGTGTTTAGGAAAGAGCTTTCCATGAAAAGTGAGCTGCAATCCACAGGTTCCTTACATTGAAACAATGGAACTTTGTACCATGTCACACTGCCATCTGGTCAGAACAGATTGGCTCAGGAATTATTTCCTGAACCTAAGTGTCCAATGAGTTGTCTTTGCAAAAACTCTGTAGAATAAAGATGTTCTGTTGAGGGATAAGGTCAACCCACCCTATCAGATCTTCTGCAGGGAATCTGACTGTGGAGGACTGTAGAGCAAAGAAAAAAGACAGAAGAGAGTAGGATAGCTGCCAGGGACCCAGCAGAGGCTGTAAGGCAACCACCAACAATAAAGCAGAAGTCCAGCAGAACAAAGAAGCAGCGTTCAAAGCTAAGCAGAGCAGAAGGGAAGCAGAGGCAGTCGAAATCTGAAACCAGAAAATGCTGAGCTTCCAAGCTACTGATGGGCCTGGAGCTGAAGGTAGTTTCCATAGCTCCCTGACTTCTGATAGATCTGCTTCCTCAATTCTTTGTGATTTTTTTTACCATAAAAACTTATTCCTTGAATTAACAGAAGCATCTATGTCTTAAAAACTTAAAAAAACACTGACAAAGCAATTTCTGCTTTTCCTGATTAATTTGATGTTATTCCATTATTACTTTTTTGATTCAACTTCTAAAACCAAAACAAACAAAAACCCAAAACATAGGTTTGAAGTATGTCCAGTTTTAGCAGCTTCTGAAATCAGTCTAACCTATAACCCTCAAAACCACTTACTTGCTTTTTCCGTACTGGGGGTATTGAAGAGGTTTTGTTTTGTTTTGTTTTTGTTTTAACATGCTTTTATTGATGCATTGTAGTCTCGCATCACAATGAATATCTATTTGATGTTAACATACATGCACACAGCTCTTAGTGTATCTCCCAACTCCCCCCACCCATATGAAGTTCTGAGAATGATGTTGGTATATTCTCACATGTACACATTGTTTATGAGAGGTTGGTTTTTATTGTTCTCTCCTCACCCAAAGAATGTCTAGGGTCCCTATGCCAAACTGAGTATTAGCATCTTTCAGACTGATTTCTTGGGATCTTATCTATTCCTGTGCTAGTACTGTAATTGAGATTTTAGATATGCTGTCTCTGTGTGTTTCTCATGGATAATTAGAAAACATGTTTCCCACCCTCTTTTATCTAATTACTACATTGCATCTCAATCCATTAGAGCAAGGAACGGTGGGAGATAATTATGCACCCTCACCTTGGGCAACTGTCACCATGACATCACTCTCTCTCCATTAAAACCTCAAGGGGTGCCTATCGTGAATTTTGTACTCTAGGAGACTAATGTATTTATAAAATCTTGCTATATAATTTAGGCCAATGAGTTCATGATGTTGCACCTTAAGTAGTCTGTTACTTGAGGACTAAAGCAATTACCAATGGTGGGCTTGGAAGAGAGACTTTACAGCTGTGCATTTACATTGCTCCCTGTTCTGGGAGAGTAAGTACAATAAAACATTTAATTTCCCATTTACTTTCTGCTGAAATTCTACCTTTTCTGTTACAACAGTTGGGAAATAAGTGCCTCTAATAAAGTATGCTTAAGCGTAGTAATTCAGCAGAAGCGTGAACATTAGTCACCAGAATAGACTTTTAGTAATCCCTATTTTTCCTCATGAAAAGACTAGTAAATTTATGAAAACAGAATGTAACACATACCACAATTATTTTGCTAAGCTCAACCCCTGAAGTGCAAAAACATCTATGGACTTTTAAAAATTGGTGCTTAAGCAATTCTGTGCTTTTTTTTAAGGGTTCTCTCAGACATGTTTTCTCTTTTTCTAAAAGAGCTGGGCTATTTTAAAGCAGTTTTTGCACTCATATATAAAGCCCTTGACCTGTTAATATGATATTGTTAAACGTTAGCTGCTGATACCTTAGTCTAAGTAGCACAATGTGAAAAAAGGTGCACTGAATTTGTAGTAAAGATAAAATGACTTTACTATCTATTAATCCAAAAGTCTTGAATTCTCCCAAGCATTTTCTCAAATCAGCATGTCCACATTTGTTGAATTTCAATTGTTTTAGATATGTCCTTGACACATCATATCAACTCACTAGGAGAGCATAATAGTTCCATAAGAGAGAAATTCTGTCAGGAGTAAAGCCAAGACCCCCAAGGGATTCAAACCCTATTTTCATGTAAATATATTTAATGAGACTAGGCAGAGGAAAAAGAGAATGCAAGATAAATTGGTCTAAATGGAAGCTGAGTGCTTCAGATTGATAGAGTAACAAAAATGTGTGGGCTAGTTATATCAATTGATTAGATCCCTATTGGTAATGCATCAAAGGTTGCTGGTTTGATATTTTCATCAGTCACTAAGTTTTGTACAATGGGGAAAAAGCCAGACACTTCTCTAACTTCAACAAACCATTTTGTAAGCATAAACTGATAGGGCAAAAAATTTTGATGATTTCACACTTTCAGTCAATCCCAAATACTGGACAATGACCCCAAATCTTGGTCCCACTTAAGAGTAGCCTTCTGTTCCTATGGAAATAGTTCATACTGTCTAAATATCCACATTCTGATGACTACATACACACAGCAGGCACTTTTATTTGTTGAATAATGAAATTTCTGATTCTATGGACTCACATGAAGCAGTCATTTTGCAATTACTGAGATACCTGCTGTGTTAGGAAAGGGTTAGCATGAAGTACAGAGACAAAGATGGGAGTTGGTTGCAGACGAAAGCTAAGAAAGCTTTTTCTACAACTTTGCATTATTTTCCTTTTACTTTAGCCTAGCAATGTGGAGAGGAGAATTGAGTTAGAGCATGCAGGACAGAAGGCACAGTGAACAAAGGCACAGGATAAAAAGAACTTAAGAACTTAGGACTGCAAGTATTGCTTTGAGAAGGACAAAAGTGTCTCTTTGAATTGTAGCTCCCATATTTTTCTTAAGTACTTCAAGTTATTTTCAAATATCTTCCAATACCCACTACTATAGGGCTACCTTCAATATATTCTGTCTCAAAATTTCATGTATCTACATTTGTTGTAACAGAATAAACTGGAGAATCATCTTTTCATTAATAGTTTATCAACCTTTGCTAATACCGATAGATATCTAGGGCAAGGATTTTTTTAGATTAAATATAATTCATAAAGCGATCACTCCATCTAAGTGAATTCAAGGATTTGCATAGAACACATTGTGTGTAAGTGGGCAAATTCTTAACAGTATCTAGAAAAAATGGGACTTTGTTCTATTGAGATAAGCATAAATACCATGCACAGAAACAGTTAAGTAATGAGATCTTTTGAATCATTCCAAAGGAGTTTGCTTGGTGGTTAGCAACATAAATATTTTAATTTTTTAAGTGCAGAAAATGACTGGTTGAAAGGAAGGAGAGAATGGAGGTTTTTTCTCTTTTATAATATTGATACTTAGAATTTATATATCTGTGATCTTTGCCACCTAGTCCACGGAATTTCCTGAGATACTAGGAGGTGGTCAGCATTATTCTTATAAAATAACCGTTTTGCAACACAAACTATGTAAGATTAGTACCAGTTGTGAGAAGAAAATGGAAACCAAAAATGCATATTCAAGTTTGACATGAAATTTTCTATATTTACTTCTCCCATGGCCCTTTTAACCAGCACCACATAAATTAAAATTGTAGTTTGTTAAAAATGACCACCTGAATGATTTTTCCGACTCCACTAATTGTTATAATCTGAATGTTTGTCCCCCTAAAAATCATCTGTTGAAACTAAACCACCAATGTGATGGTGTTAGAAAGTAGGGCCCTTGGGGGGATTAGATCAGGAGAGTAGAGTTCTGATGAATGGAATCAGTGCCATTAGAAAAGAGACTATCCACCCCTTCTATCGTGTGAGGATACAGAGAAAACATGCTATCTATGAACCTGGAAGAAGATCCTTACCAAATCTGCCAGCATCGTGATTTTGTACTTCCCTAAATCCAGAAATGTGAGAAATAAATTTGTTGTTTATAAGCCACCCGGTTTATGGTATTTTGTTATAGCAGCCAAATGGAATAACAATTCTATTATTATAGTATGCAATTAAATCGTTGAATTAGAATAAATTTTACTCAATAACTTTCCTTTGAATAAAACTCTATTCAATAAATGACAGAATTGAGGTGTTCCATGGTTATCTTCTGAATATTTGTCCTTGATTCTATAGCAATTGTTCCCTGTACTTAGCCTTCAAATTCCACTAGTGAAGAGGTTTTTCATGGGTATTATCTTTGAATGTGCTGTGCTATATCTTGTTTATTACTTTTAAGTACATACAAGAAAGGAAAAACAGTTGTTGTAAGAAAGAAAAGCCTGGTTGAAGCAGAAGGCAGAGGTTATTGAATTTGTCAGCATATCCAATGTAGCAGATTCAATGGAAAAGTAAATTAATACATCACTCTTGAAAATTACTGTTAAGTCCTCTATTGTGATGACTATTCTTAATGTTTGAAGTTTCAATGTATCTATTTTAAAATAATTTATACAAATATGCATTTTAGAAGATAAAAATGACTAGTTTTCAAAATTGCTTTACAAATTTTATTTGTGTATATTTTTATATACACACATATATAATGTTATACAAGTTATCTCATTTGATTACAGTAACCCTAGGGGTTAAGACCTTATAATAATTTTCTTTTAAGAACAGAAAAAGGAGGAAAATTTTCCCCAAGGGTACTCAACAGGTTAATGATGGATCCAACATTCACAATCAGCTTTAGTTGGCAATAAGATCCAAATCCTACACACTCATAACACATTTTTAAAAGTGGAAAGTCACAGAAAGTGAAGGGTCATATGTTTTCTCTAGATGTGGAAGCTAGGGAGTAACTGGGATACAAACTCCCATGGAGTGATGGAGGGAGTCTTGGGGGAGTGGTAATGGGGGGAGGGAAAATTAATGAAGTAAACACTTCCATTGATGTTATGTACATATGTGAAATTGTCAGTGCCAATCTCAATAACATTTATGGTGAAGGGGAAAGAGTAGGGAGGGAGCTGGGGGAAAGCTCACCAACTATTGTGTGCATGTATGTCCCTATCACTCTGAACTACATTATGATGTGAGACTACAATGCACCAAGAAAAGTATAGCTAAAAGAGAGTAGGAAGTGTGTATTTATCTGAAACCATCTTATCTTCATAGGACTGTGTTCAAAATAATTTTCTTAATATTTTATGGTGGAGACAAAAGGCCTTGGTTGCTCAGAATAACAAAAACACTAAATGGAAAATAAGGCTAGGAAAGGAAAGTGCAAGCCACCAAGAGACCAGAATCTTGATTCTACAGCAATTGCTCCTTGTACTTAGCCTTCAAATTCCACTAGTGAAGAGGTTTTTCATGGGTATTATCTTTGAATGTGCTGTGCCATAGCTTGTATATTACTTTTTTGTGTATGTGTGTGGTACCGGGGATAGAACCCAGGGGCGTTCTACCTCTGCGCTACACCCCCGGCCCTATTTTTTATCCTTTATTTTGAAACCGGGTCTCACAAAGTTGCGGAGGGCCTCACTAAGTAGAGAGAGAGAGACAGGGAGAGAGAGAGAGAGCTGAGGCTGGCCGCGAACCTGGATCCTCTGGTCTCTGCCTCCCAAAGTACTGGGATTACAAGCGTGCGCCACCATGCCCGGCTTTGTATATTACTTTTAAGTACATACAAGAAAGGAAAAACAGTTGTTCTAACCTCTTAGATCTAATTGGCAAAAGATAGAATTCTATAGAAAAGAAGTGATAACCCAAGAAACAGACTCATTTTAACAATGACTGACAAATTGTAGAGATGTAACTAGACAAAGGAAAAAGGGACATTAGGCTTCTGAGGATGGTAAATCATGGGAAGGGAATATACGGGGGAAACCAATGGTTTAAAAAGGGGTTATTTAGAAAGGTTTGTTTATGTAGACACAACCCAATGTTTTATCCATCTCCTGAAAGAATGTTTGTTCTGCAATTTATGGAATGGAGAAGAGGAGAGAATACCATTACAAGAGGGAATTTCTGCTCTCCTTTTAGGCAGATAGAGGGACAGCAGGGAGCTCTTTTGGGGTTTGTTTTTTTCTCAATTGCCTTCAACTCAAAATAATTCTTGTGTCAAAGTAGCATATTTTGGGGTGGCATTTTCCAATCCCTCTTACACATAAGCTTCCACATTAAATTCAAAAGTAGCTATATTTGCTTATAACACACTCTGTCCCCCAATATTAAATCAGGTGACATTCTTTTCCTAGCTCCATCCTACAACCCACCCATTTCTAGGAACTTTATTATGTTATTTAATTTAGAAATATTTTAATCCTGGATTGAATGAAAATATTTGGATGTTGCAATGGATATGAGTTTTACTTTTAAAGTTGTAATAGAAGGTAAGAGAAATTGTTTGTAACCTGTCACCTGGTGCATTTAACCCTTGAATTACATGAGACCTCATTCAGCTTTGCAATGTATTTTAAGCTTAGAAAATATTACAGTTTGGATCTGGAATGTCCCTTGAAGGCTCATGCGTTGAACACTTGGTTCCTAGTGCAGCCTTGTTCAGAGGTGGGGCTGCAGGGACGTGATTGGATCGTGAGTTCATAGCTGAATGGGTATTAGGAGGTGGGCCATTTGGAGAAAGTAGCTTACTGCAGTCATATCCTGGAAAGGTATATCTTTTTCCAGCCCCTTTCTCTTTCTCGCTCTCCTTCAGGCTACTATGAGCAGAGCAGTTTTCCTCTGCCACACCCTTCTGTCATGATGTTCTCCCTCGCCTCAGGCCCAAGGCAATAGAGTCAGCCAACCTGGACTGAAATCTATGAAACCATGAGCCAAAATAAATTTTTCCTCCTCCAAGTTGTTTGTGTTGGGTGTTTGTATTAGTCAGCTTTTCATTACTGTGAAAAAAAAGAGAAGAAAAGGAATCATTTCACAACTTATTTTGCTTTCCATGAATGATTACATTTTGAAATTAATGGAAATGTTGCTCAATGAACACTATATACATAAATGACTAAATCCAATGAAGAATTTGATTCTTCACATTAAGTCTTATGTAAAATTGCACATTTTTAATGATCATGCAGACTTCAAATTGGAAGTTGTCATCTTCAGTTTCCTAGTTTCAGGAATTTTCAATTAAGTGAAAAGAATGGGGACTATAAGTAAAAAGAACTGGAACTGCCTCGAGAAGCTCACATTAGAGAGAGGACGCAACCTCTCACTTCCTATTTGGCCAAGGCAAACTGGTCTACCTCTGATTCTCTCTTCTAAGGTGGCTTTAAGGTTCCTTCACATTGTGACAATCTGTGACAAGGATGGTGAGCTGTCACAACAGCAAGTAGCATTTGTGCTCCTTGATGCTGTATTTAAAGGGTACAGTCAGATACCCTTTCTGCAAAATACCAGCCATATTGACTACTGACTTCCTGTTATAGGCAAGATGCCATGCTATTGCTTCCCTGAATTCTCAATTCTCAGGATGAAATACATAGTATTGTTATTCCTATTTTCTTTTTCAGAAAAAAAATCTAAGCTCAAAAGAAGTTGAAGTCATTTGCCCATGGTCATAAAACTTGAAGGTGTCAAAACTAGGATTTAAATATAATTTTATTTGGAAATTTAAAATACTGATATCTGAATTACAGAGTTTTATGACTGATCCCTTGCTGAAAATCTTTGAAAAGCATCTCTCCTTTGAAAGGCATCTCTCAGTTAACCCTTTGACAGAAAACACATGAAAGGTCGGAGTTCAGAGGGAAAGTCAGAAGGGGTAAGATGTTCTGACAGATGCAGATGGGCAGCCAGCAAAATAAACATTACTTTGGTTATCATTGCTGCCCTTATCTACAGTCATAATTGTAGTGGAACATCTTTACCAAGAGTTCATCTACTATATGACTTTTAGGAAAGAAAAAACTATCTAATGCGACAGAAAGCTTAGAGTTGAACAATAAAATGCATACTATCTCTCCCTAAGTCCTATCTTCAGTGAATATCTTGATTACCACAAATGGCTTATTAAACTCCTTTGTCCTTCTTTTTAGGTGAAATAAAACTATCAAGTTTATATATTTAATGATTTCCTACGTTCTAGCTTCCTCCAAAGTAAAAGAACGTGTATATATGTGGCTTTGAATTACATTAAAAAAATACTTTTCCCATTGCATTTATCTCAGCTAACTCATGAAACTGGAATCATTGTTTTAGTTCCTGTTGAGGTGTGTTTGGGAGGTGAGGGGGCTGCAGGTAAATATTGGGGGTTGGGGGAGGGAAGAGGAAGAAGGGATGTGAAAAAAATCCATTTAGTAATATAACAAATCAACTTGCCAGTGAGGCCCCAGCACCACAGATTTGTTGTTATGTAAGTGTAATATGAGCTTCCATACTATAATGAACTTGGTAAAAAAAAATTGTACAAAAAAATGCTCTTCTGAAATTTGTTAGATTGCCACACAGCCCAGGGCTTCTGTAACTCCGTTTTTCCTTAGAGCGTCGGGTTAATGAAACACAGCCATTACAGCGATGCTGCTTTTTCTCCTCTCTATCGAGCATGGTTTTTGCTTGATGTCTCATCCAAGGCAGCATTTGACAACACAACCGAACAAGTCTAGTGTAGAGAACTTTAATGTAGTTGGAAAGTGTCCAGCCCAGAACAAGAGTCTGTGCCAGGCTCTGGGACTGGCCATATTTTCTTTCTCTGGTGTGGTTTCTTTTCTTTCTCCCAGGAGTCACTGAGTCTTTGCCTCTTTGAGTCCTCAGCCTGTCAGGAACTTTCAGACAAGATAAGTGGTTCCTCTGGTTAGATAACATGCCTTGGTGCTAATCCTCAGCCCTTTTTGAATTCAAGTGTGTCCTAGGGCAAGATTTTTCACTTGCCTGCCTGTTTCCACATGTGTAACTTGGTTTTCTAATTCCAAGTCAGTTCACAAGTTGGCTGATTGGTGAGATTAATTGTCTTTGTGGGCAGGGAACCTTACAAATGTTAAATTATACTAAATCGTTGAGTAATGTAAAACTGCTAAGAGATAAAGCAATTAAATTTGCCTAATGTATTTGCTTATTTTTAGAGCCTGAATTAATGTATGAAATTTGAAGTTGGATAAATCAAAGAATAATAATAATAACTTGGGATTTTCCAGTCACTATAATAAAGAACTTTATATGGGTTAGTTTATCTACCTCAGACCAACCTAAAAGTACTACTATTATCATAAATTAGCAAGTCAGGTAATTAGCCCAAGGACACTGATTGATAAATGATGGCATGAGAAATAGAACCTAGGACTATCAGGTTCTGAGGCCATTTCATTGTATTGCTTATAATTGATCATTCCCTTTGACCTCCAATAATATTGCCAAGATCATTTAGAGATTCTGTATAAACTCTGAAGAATGCCCATAAACCTCTGCCAACTGATAGCTCTGCACCATTGTACAAAGTTATATGGCCTTACCTCACCTATAAAATGGGGCCAGTAACTGCCCCTGCTCATGAGTCTGTTGTAAGATAATCCATTTAGAGCACGCAGACTCATGCTTTGTACTGGGTGAGCATTCAAAATATTTTAGCTACTATTAGCAATTAATTACAGAAAGCATGTGTGAGAATCCACACAAATTCACATGTCCTGTTTCACCTATTGATTCCCACTTGCTGATACAATCAAAACAAGAGTAAGGCTGCACAGCCTCTTACACAGATTGTGGTCTGGCTTGTTTGTAAGATTTAAGCATCAGTTGCTATTTCCAGCCCAAGCCATTTTGAATGAGCTAATAGGTTTATTTGTGTGTGTGTGTGTGTTAGGAGAAATTATAAAGTAGAGTGAAGTAATGGCTCCATTATGCATATTAAGGGTTTGGACTCTGCATGGTCAGTGGATAGGAGGAAACTGGAGTTATTTCAAACCATCCTTGTAATTGTATCTATACGCCTTCTGTGTAAGCAGATAAGAGCTACCAAACCTCTAATTAACCAAAGAGTAGACAAAAGAAACCATGTGTATTCACGTTTGTTTCCAAATAGCCTATAGAAATCACAAGGCATTATGTAAACTTAGAATATTGGAAATTTCCTGGACCTATATGTTTAATTAATACTATCTCCTCTAAATTCAGACCTCCTAGAACCACAGGTTGAAATTGGCCTTGAGTTTTAATGCCAGGCCTGCTACTTAGACGTGTGACCTTGGACATGCCTCTAAGCTTCCCTGTCCTCATTAGAAAAGTGTAAATGATAATACCTATCTCATTAGTAGTCCTGGCCTTTAAGCAAATCTAAGTAATGAGCATAGTGACTGGCATAGTATGTTCTCAATAAGTTTTAGCAATTATTCGATGAGAATTCTTATTGCTTATTTCATTCAGAGTTGGGTACAATTGTAATGTTAGCTAGTCTTTAGATTTTGCATGGTATTAAAAAGGTTAAGAAAGACAACAAACCATGTTCCATGAAAGTTAAATAATTATGAATGACAAGATTTTCTAAGTATAAAGTAAAACTTATTATCTTCCCCTAAATTCTAGATTATAAACAAAAGCTTTTTGTGCTAAGTACTTTAATCCCACAAATCAAGGAATGTTTGTGGAGTACCCATGTGGGCATAGCAACATGCTGGGTGCTGTAATACAACTAATGATAACAGAATGCATGAGCAGCATTGTTCAAGGTTTCGAGCAAGGTTGTAAAGTAATTTCACTAATGAGCAATGTGTGCATGCATGCTTCTGATACCCGGACACTTATCAAAACATGTAACTACAATGCACAATAAATGTAATAAATTAAAAAATAAAATAAAATAAAATAAAAAAGGGAACCTATTCTTGTAGAGGCATAGTTTTAATGGACTAGGTTCAGGTCAAACCAGAAGGCATCTGACTTCTTCTGACACCCGAATCCAAACCCTATCTCAATTTTAGTTAGGGTGTAGGAGCATCAGATCATTATCCACCTTCTATTAAGCTGGGTAATATATATGTTGAATGAGAGAGCCCACATGGAAGAGGCCTCCACAGCCAGCCCTTTAAGTATTTCATACACATGCTATTTTGCCATAAAGTCTATTCCTTGCCTTTATAAAAGAAACTTGCAGGTTTTTTTCTTTTATCTCTCTCTACAAAGAACAATCATTTAGATGTCTCTAAAGTACCTCAAATCTTATTATATAGAAAACTAGACTCAGCATCTTCCTTCACTTTCCTCCCTGTTTGGTTGTTTTTGGATAAATGGGGAGCACAGAGTGAGAAATTAGCCATCCTACACAAGTATTCTTAGTCCCCCAACCCTTTCCATATCTAACTCATCATGTCCATTCATAAATAACCTAAACATACTCTCCAATCTGTTCTGCTGCTTCCAACCTCACTAACAACCCTAGTCAGAGTACCAGGACCCCCAAACTGCACTGTTACAAATGCCGTTTAATGGTCCATCCACTGGCACCCATTTGGATCCCATCTCCTGGATCTGTACTACTCTATCTCCAGAGAACCTTGTAACCTTTTCAAAACAAACCCAATTACATCACTTTTTTCTGAATCCCCACATTCTGACAATCTTGAAGCCTTTCAATCTCCCATCACCCTCTCGCAATGCCTTGCTTACTTTCCTCTCCTTCAGCACCACCACCTCCCAGCCAGGATATTCAGAGAATAGGACCCTCTCTCCTCCTCTACACCTAATTTGCTCTTAGTCATTCCACAAAGTTCAGATCACTTTCCTTTTCCAGTTTCCCTGAAGGAGTTAATTTCCCTGTCATGCATTGATTTCTCTATCAGACCATCTCAGAGCACCACATACTTTAGCACTTATCATAATTGCAATTTATAGTGATTGCTGATTATTTGATTAATATCACTCCTGCTAGACTGTTTGTTCACCATTATATCTTTACTGCCTTATACAAATCTAGCTCTCCAGCATTCAATAAATAAATACATATTAATTGAGTAAATTAACAAGTTTAAAGGCCCAGTTTCCACAGATTTATGAAACATTAAAAAATAAATCCCACAGCAATTAGGGCACACCTAAACCTTGTACTGTGGTAAATGCTAATGAGAAAACGTCACACTTACAGGCAACTACTACATGGATTGCAGTCATCTATCACTTCTTGACTAATAGGAAACTGATTCTTGTGAGGAAAGCACACACACATGCACACACACACACAGAGTTATGAAACATGACATAATGCCAAATGGGTTACAATATAACTGGGAATAATATAACATCTAAATTCCAGGGTTAGCTGAACTAAATTTCAAGTATATATCTTACATTTGAAACAAAATGCTTAACACTTGACCTTAAATATGTATGAAATCCTTCAGGTTAATATTGTTTCAAAGAATCTCATATACCAAGGGTCAATGACACACTTTCTCAAGTAAATTTATCTTTTATGAATGCCAAAGTACTATTGGAACATAAACATTGAATCTATTTTTAGGAACTAGGATTTTTTTTAATTTTCTAGGAGTTTTAGAATGGTCTCCATTTTATCAGTCATTTTCCACCTTTGGTACTCATCACTGTGCCTAAATACCTAAAGTAATATGAGGGAAATCATAGATCCTGAGATTTTAATTTCTCTCTTCTGGTACTTCTATTTATATTACATGCTTAATTTTGAGAAAGTTTTTTCATTTCTCCACACTTCAGATGCCTCATCAATAAGAGAGATAAAAAGGCCAATTTAAGTCTTTAATAGGAGAATTAAATTCAATAATGTATACAAAATACCTATTATGACATGAGGTTTACACTTGGGTTTTCAGTTAATGTGAACCTTGGCCCTCTTATATTTCTTTTTCATTTGTCTCATCATTTTGACCATGGAAGATCTTGGAGAAACATGGTGTTCTATATGCCAATCTGTATATGTTCAGTTTCAAACCACATTTGACCTCATCTTTCCCGGAAATAGTTACACAAGCTCTCTCAGTTGAGAACTGGAATGACTCTTATTCTGGTAAGTACATATATTTTTAGAAAGATGCCAATCAAGAACATACAGGAGAAATGAAGACATAAAGACCTTTAATGAAAGAACAGGAAGAAGCATGTGTAACTTATGTCATTTTCAGATTAAGGTTCTCTGGCATGTGGTTTGCCTGAAGGAAATAATAAGTGATACCAAACAATTGAACCTAACTTCTTCTACATACATCTAAGGGCTTTTCTCCGGGACCACCTTGGTGTGGAAGTCTGAGTCACACACCTGACTTCTCTGGAAAAAGTGATTTTGAAACCAACAGCTAACTTCCTCCTGGCAGTTATGAGAGGTGCCCTTTGATAACAGAAAGAAATTTTGTTTTGTCTTTTTAGTAGCATAGAATTAAAAAAAAGTACAAATCACTTAAACCTTCTTGCTCAGTAACTTCTCTTGAAAATTAGAGTCTGAGGCTTTGGGTCTATATAAAATTTGGATTTTTAAAAATATTTTTGAATGTTTTCTATCAGACTTCCAAATCTCATTTCTGTGTTTAGTTCTAAGTAAGATTTTAACACTGAAGTATCCAGTATGTTTTCTTTTGTAACACAAACAAACAAAAACCACTTAGATAGCTTGCAAGTAGAAGTACTTTGAAAACAAATCCAAAATAATTAGTGAATAAAACCTCTGTTGGAATATAAATTGAATCACTGACATTTGGCAGAGGCATCTAGCTAAAGTCTAGCCTGAGGTGATGTGAATAGTGTCTTTCATAATGAAATTCTCTGGCATAGGTTCCTTTACAAAGACACAGTTCTCTATATAATGACTTCATTCAATGGAGGGGATACCTACACAAGGAAATGTTTCATTATTGTCCTGTATTATACTAATAATCCCCAGCAGCATTGCTTAGGAGTTAACAATATAGACCTTAAACTTATTTTGCTCAAGTTGAAACTGTGACTGCATCATTTACTAACTGTAATATAACAGGTAGTACATATCACCTGGACAAGTGATACAAGCACTCTGCTTCATTTTTCTCATTTGGAAATTGGAAATGTTATTGCTATCATGGAGAACTGTATGTTTAAATATGAAGAATATATATGTATATTAGTAATATTAATAAATGTTGGGTAGTTTTGTTACAAAGTATGAAAACATAACTATTTACCATAAAAACCAACATACCAAGTAATCAGTTAATGCCCGCACTTGACAAGCTAGAAGAGTGTGCATAGGATAGGTACCACTCCCTAGGCAAGAGTAGTGAGGGAAGAGTTAGGTGGTAATTTCCAAATTTGCCCCATATACTTAACAAAGGCAGGTATTGCAGAGAAGAGCCTTCTCCTGGGTTTCTTCCTTTAAGGGCAGTAAGTGAAATACTTATTAAGCTGCCAAAAAGGTGAGACCTGAAGCCTTTCATTTCTACTAGTTTATGTAGAAGTGTTTTAGAGTCTTCTATTATCACGTAAATGAGTTCATTTCCAAGGCAAGAGTGAGCTGAGAGCAAAGTAATCTTCACAGTGAAAACAAAGTAGAGCATCAGACCACAGGACACTGTCCTGGGACCCACACACTAAGATCTTTTAAAAATTCTATACAAAATAAAAATCTGGTGGAAGCAGATTCTTTGTTTAGGGGGAGGGGTTCCTGGGGATGGAACCCAAGGCCTTGCACATGCTAGCTAGGCAAGTGTTCTACCACTGAGCTACATCCTCAGCCTAGAGCTGCGTAGTCCAGTATGGCAGTCATTAGCCACATGTGGCTTATTTTTTTCTTTAAGAGCTCTCTATCCTCCCCCTTTCCCCTTCCCCTCTCTTTCTCTTTCTTGTGATGCTGAGGATTGAACCCAGGGCCTTGTACATTCTAGACGAGTGCTTTACCACTGAACTACATCCCCAGCCCTGTAAGCAGAATTGAATCCAGATCTATTTGCAAACGTTTTCTCTCTCTGTTACCACTTTCTCCTTCTGGAGATGTTTTCCAGCTCTTCTAATGTGCCAGGGACCATGGTAGGTGACAAATTGATAGGTGATTAAGCAAATATAAACACAGGATGACCAGTTAAATTTGAATTTTGGATAAAGAATGAATAATTGTTTAGTAAGTATATACTATATAATATTTGAGATAGATTTATATAAAAATTGTTATTTTCATCATTAACCAGGAATTCCAATGGAGTTGCCAGCTGAAATACAGTACACCAGTTAAATTTGGACTTCAGATGAACAATTGATATACATATGTCCTATAGAATAGTTGGGATGTATTTCTATGAAATAAATTATTTGTTTTTATCATTAATCTGAAATTCAAATTTAATTTGGGTGTACCTTAGTTTGTCTGACAATTCCATGCTAAGTTCAAGTACCTAATAAGCAATCAACTTTAAATTCGAACACAGGCTTATTTCACATCAGAGTCTGTGTTGGTGTGCAGAGGTAGGTGTAGAATGCCCTCAGAAGTGGGCAAGCGACTAAAAGAGAACAAGATTAAATTCCAGCAAAGAATCCACCTACTTCATTATTTGGACTAGATCACTGAACCTAAACTCTTAAGTTTCCTCTCTTTTTAAAATTCGACATCACTTTTTGCTCTACTCACTCCACAGTTTTGGTTAAATAAGAGGCAAATGTATCTATTCTCTTAAACTCTCAAGTAATGTGTCAGTCTTCTTGAAACAAAACTCATGGTACACATTCTAAATATAACACGAAACTGGACAAAATATTGAAATAAAGTGAAATAAAGTTTAGGAAAATCTGGGATGAATGTCCTATAATTCCAATTCCATTAGTGGCACAAATTGAATATATTTTTTTCTCTTGGTTGTGTGGTGCTATTTTCCTTATATTAATACCACTTCACTAGAATTAATATAACTTTTCACCCAAGTTTAATGGTTTTGTTTTGTTTTGTTTTTGAGGTACTGGGCATTGAACCCAGGGGCATTCTACCTCCGAGCTACACCCCCAGCCCTATTTTTTATTCTTTATTTTGAAACAGAGTCTCACTAAGTTGCAGAGGGCCTCACTAAGTAGCTGAGGCTGGCTGTGAACCTGGATCCTCCTGTCTCAGCCTCCCAAGTACTGGGATTACCCTGGCTAAGTTTATCTTCCACCCATCCGTATCAGAATCCTCATGTTAGATTACAATTTGCTCCAAAGAGAGACTTACAAACCATCTAAGAATCCCTTATAACAACAAAATACCTTCAATTTTAATTAATTTCAGAATTCTTTACTTAGCACAATCTAATCCTAATTGATTTAGAGCACTGGAGTTAAAGGAAGCCTAGACCAGAGCCTCATGTGATAGCCTCTGTTTACATAATAAACTCAAAGCACACACACTTTGAGGGGTTTGCTTTTCTGTTTTTTACCTGAGGAGGTGGTCTTTTGCACATGACCACTAGTCTCTCGCCTGAAATTCATCTCTAATTTTAGGAGCTGCAGAATTGCCAAATTTTATCTACTTCGTTTATACCATTAAGCGATCATACAGCCCAGGCCTCGCTGTAGTCTTTAAATTTAATCTCCTAATAATGAGCATCTCTCTCCTTCTCCCTCTCCCTCTCTCCTCCCTTGTATTTATTGTATACAAGTACTTAAAGTACTACCTAGTGGCTGTCGGGGCAGCTGTGGTTGCAGTTAGTGAGATTCCCAGGAAGAAGAAAGCATGCAGAGTGACCATCCAGACAACAAACAGAAACTTTATTCACAGAGCGGTCCCTTGTATAGGGTTCCAGGCAAAATGGCGCGTGTTCCAGTCAGCATGACGTGCGCACGCGCACTACACTGTGCTTAGTCATTGCACATGTGTGCTACATTTTGCTTAATCACTGCGCGTAACTATATGCAGTGTGCACACGCGAGATGTGCGTGCATCCACGGCTGTGCAAGATCCTGCCATCACCGCCATCCTATACTCCCTCTGGTTCCCCACCGTGGCTTATGTCATTTGTTGTTCCAAAAGATCTCTAAGGTAACAGAGAAAGAACGAACTTAGAGCCCCTAGAATGCCTACCATATATAGGTGAGCACATTTATACATGTGATCATGTGTAATTCTCACAGTACATTTGTGAATAAAGATACAATTGCCTGCTTATCATAAATTACCAATCTGAGTCCCAGAGTGTCACACTAGGTTGGAGAGCTACTTGTCCTCACCTCTTTATTAACAGACCAATGAGATTTTTAGAACAAAGGTCACTTGCACCAAGCACAAAGAACAGCGGGATGGGGCATGATTTCTTCTTTCGTGCTTGTTCCTTCCACCCATTCCCACCCTAACCGAAGACTCTTCATGCATTATTAGCACTTCTTTGAAGAAATGGTATTAAGGCTATGCAGTGTGACTATGGGTATTTCCATAATGCAATGTCTTCCAAGAATGTTTCTGCTGCATATGTTAAGTTGTAAAAGCTTTAAAAAAATGGGGGGGGAGAGTTATATGTACTGTTTTCCTTTCCCAGCAATAACCACAACAATAATAAAAGATTTGCTGTTTTGTTTTGGGGGGAGGGCTTCATTCTGATTAAGAAGGAGGCCGGATACTACAGCTCTGAGTATTTGAGCCACTCCTATAACAACAACAAAAATTGATTCTTCCCATCATTATCCCTAAAGAGCTAAGTTTTGAGATTATAAATTTTTCCATTCTCAATAATATTCACTTCTAATGGAGTCTGAAGTGAATAAGACTGTCAGATTCTAGGATTTGGGTAAAGGATGTGACACGCTGCTGTGATGAGAAGAGTAGAAAGCACTTAAATGATCTGCCTAAGGGATTTGCGTTTATGATTGATTATGGATCTCTGGCATGGCTGTCTACAAGAAGAAGAGTTTCTGCATTAAACCTCATATTCTAGAACACAACCCAAGCATCCTTGCATTCAACCTGAACATTGTAAAATTACTTTAAAGAAGTCTTAGAAGACTCTTCCTAGTTGTGACTCCCCTGCTGCATTTAATGCTGAGACAACCTGTTCTCAAACTTCTTTCTCAGGTTTCTGACACATTTTTTAGAGGTATCTCCTTGCCTTTTGACAAGTTCTCCATAATTGGATCTTCTTCCTTTGACCTTGTAACTCTGATTGTACTGAGGCCCTTGTCCTTGCCCTCTGCTTAATTTATTTTATTTTTAAACTCTCAGAAAACCTCCTTCTATGACAATTTTCTCACAATTCTCTGAATCACTCCTGGCAGGAATAGTGAACAAATGCAGATTATCCCACTCAAAAAATGTAGCCTTTATTTTCTATTGCATAATCATCAAGAGTATGAAAATTTTTCTTTGTAATTGCAAAAAATTTCAAAACATTTTCCTCATGTCTTGGCATATGTTCCCGATATATTCTGTGGCTTCATCTACCCCCCTGACCTTTGGCCCCATACCCTTGGAACAGAAATGTAATCTGAGAAACATTATCTTAAACTATATTCGTCTCCAACCCAAATCTATACCCGAAGTCCAGGCTGTCTAATCAGGATTTTACTTAGCAATTCTAGTAAGTACATAAAATACAACATATATAAATGAAAACATATAAACTTCCTCTCCAAATTGACTCCCTTCTGTCTCTAGAAGTGGTATCATAATACTCTTATTTGAAAGGATTAAAATTTTTGTACTATTTACATTCCTCCTTTATTGGTATACACAATAATTAAATTTTATTTATTATATTCCACTTCTTTCTTTTTTTAAGAAAGAGTTTATTTTATTTTTAACATGCTTTTATTGGTGCATTGTAGTCTCACATCACAATGAATATCAATTTGATTTTAACATACATGCACACAGCTCTTAGTGTCCCTCCCTGCTACCCCCCCATATGAAGTAACGAGAATGATGTTGGTATATTCTCATATGTACACATTGTATATGATAGTAATTCCATTGATTCACTTCTTTCTTCCCTTCCTCTTCCCTTGTACCACTTCCCTTGCTCCACTGAGTGTTCTCCATTATCATCCAGAGTCCCCACTACTCCTTAGGTTGCGCATATTAATGAAAACATATGTCCCTTCTTTTTTGTGATTAATGTTCTCCAGATCCTTCCATTTTCTTGTAAATGATGTTATTTTGTTCTTCTTTATTGCTGAGTAGAATTCCATTGTGTGTATTTCCCACAATTTTGTAATCCTTTCATCTGTTGATGGACACCTAGGTTGGTTCCATAATTTGGCCACTGTGAATTGTGCTGCTATGAACATGGGTATGCATATATTACTGTAGTTTTCTAGTTTCAATCCCTTTGGTATGATACCCAGTAGTGGTAAAGCCGGATCATATGGTGGATCCATTCCCAGTTTTCTGAGGAATCTCCACACTGATCTCCATAGTGGTTGAACTAGTTTGCAATCCCACCAACAGTGTAGAAGAGTCCCAATTTCCCCACATCCTCGCCAACATTTGTTGTTGTTTGACTTCTTAATGCTTGCCATTCTAATTGGGGTCAGATGAAATCTTAGAGTAGTT